>JAJMKZ010000297.1:0-73692 GCA_030564005.1 Ruyongia tratensis | reverse complement strand
AAAATTTAAACCATTAATTTATTATTATTTGTTGATTCAATATCTTCAACATGATCAACTTCAGCTTTTTGTTTTAAAATATTAATATCAATATCATTAATACTTTCATCAAAAACTTCAGCAACTTCTTCTAAAGTTCTACCAGAAGTTTCAACAAATGTAAAATAAACAATAACTAATTCAACAGCTAAAATACAACAATAAACAATATAATATTTCCATTCAATAGCATCCATTGCAATTGAATTAACAAAACCATTATAAATTTGAACAATTTGTTGAATAAATATACATAAATTAACACCTTTTGTTCTAATTGTAAATGGTAAAATTTCTGTTAAATATAAAAATGGTAAACCATTTAAACCTAAATTATAAGAAATATAATATAAAAAAATCATTGCCATAACACCTTTACCTAAAGATTTATCTTCAAAATTTCTTTGTTGATTAATTGCTGATAAAATTGTCCAAATAACATAAGTTAATAACATTAAAGCAACAGATGTTATAAATATTGATCTTCTTCTAAAATTTTGGAAAACAAATAAATTAATTAAAATTGAAATACCATAATTATAAATCATTAAACCACCATTAAAAACTAATTGTTGAGAAGTTGAAGTAACACCAATTGAATTTAAAACTTTTGATAAATAATAAGAAACTAAACCATTACCAGATAATTGCATTAAAATACCAATCCAAGTTAATAACCAAAGTCTTTTTAAATTACCAGGAGTTTTTAAGAAATCAAGATAACTACTATAAGAAGCTAATTTTTCTTGTTCAATAGCTAATTCAATTTCACTCATTTCAAAATCAACTAAAGCACCACCAAATTCTTCAGAATTACCTGCATGATATTTTAATAAAATATTTCTTGCTTCATCATTTCTATTTTTTGAAATTAACCATCTTGGAGATTCAGGAACTAAATAAATTAAAAAAGCTTGAATAATTGGGAAAAAACCTTGAACAATTGTTGGAATTCTCCAATTCCAATTTGAACCAATATTTCTTGTACCAAAAGAAATCCAACCAGATATAATAGCACCTAAATACCAATTTGAATTATAAAAAGCAGTAACTGATTGTCTATGAGTTGGATAACTTAATTCAGAAATTAAAGGAGGAGAAGAAACAGTTGCAATACCATTACCAATACCTAAAATAATTCTTGCAATTAAAAACATTGTATAAGTTTTTTTATTATCATTATTAATAGCTTCATTATCAACAGTTAACCAAGTACCAGCACAAGATTGAATAATTGTACCAGCAATCATAAACCAATTACCAATAGTAATAGCATGTCTTCTACCAAATTTTTCAGAAATTGAAGAAGCAAAAGGAAAAGATAATAAAACACCAAAAACAACACCATTATTAATAGCACCTAAAATAGCACCATCAGGTTCAGACATTGCTTCCATCCAAGTTGGCATTGTTTGAAAAGCATTTAATAAAGAACCATCATAACCAGTATTTGTTGAAGTTAAAGAAATAATTAAAATTAATAAATTTAATTTTAATAAATGAGGAACTTTAAACCAAGGTTTATTAATATTTGGTAAATAATTATTAATTAAATTTGTTGAATCATGAATAATATGATTATTATTATCAATATTATCATCAAAATCATTAATTTTTTCATCATTACTTGACTCAATAATTAAATTTTTTGATGATGATTTTTTATTTTTATTTTTATTGAAGATATATTTAACTTCATCAGCTAATAAACTAACCATAATGAAAAAATTTTTTGTTTTGTAATTTTTTGTTTTGTTTTTTTGTATGATAAATATAAAACAAAAAGAAAAGAGAGAGAAAAGAAGATCTTTACTTCTTTTTATATTATAATTTAGTTATGTTGTTTATATCTGAAATTTTTCAATTTTTCTTATAATTTTTTTTTTGTGGGAATAATTAAATAAGTTTTGAAGTCAAAAATTAATGTTTTGTTTAAAAAAACTGGAAAAATTTTTTTTAAAGCAAAAAAAAAAAAAAAAAAAACTGGGGAAAGTAAAATTTTATTGGGACAAAATTTAAAATTTTATATTAAATATTTAATACATTTAATACTAAGTATTAAATAGTTTATTAATAATTTGTGTTTAAAAAGTTTTGAACCAATAAAGTTTTTAAAATTTTTGATTTTTTTTTAATGTAATTTTCTGGGGGTCATTTGTCCTTTTTTTTTCCCATTTCCCCAATAAACTATTTTATTTTATTTTATTTTTATTTTTATTTTAATTCTTTTATTCTAATTTCAGTGTCTACATAGGGGACCAACCATTTAACAAAAATGAAACTTAGTAAAAGAGTATTAAATTTTATAAAAATGAAAAATGAAAAATGAAACTGAGTGTAAGTATTAAATTTTATAATAGTGTCTTTTTGTAAAATTTCAATAAAAACAACTAAAGAATTGATTTGTTTTTAAAAACGTCATTAAGCAATAAATTGTTCATGTTTAAATTTCTCCAAAAACAAAAAAAAAAAAAGAAATAATTTCTCCATAAAAACAAAACAAAATTACATAAAAAAATTTCTCCATATTTTTTTAATCAATAAAATCAGTAAAATTAAATTAAATAAATTTATAAATTTGTCCCTTTAAAAAAAATCTCCGACGGTTTTTTTTTTCTTTTTTTTATGCACTCCACAAGATTTTAAAAATTTAAATTTAACCAACCATAAATTTAAATTTAAATTAAAGATACAGAGTAACAAATATTTAATAACATTTCTAATTATTTTATATTCCATAAATGTTTTTTTTTTTTATTTAATTTTCATCAAAAACTTTTATAGGTAAATTAAAATATTTACATATAAAATTCAATTTTAAAATAATTAGTAAGCCTTTTATTTCGGGGGTGTAATTAATTATAAAATTTAATCATTTATACATTAATTTTTTACTTCATTAATATCATTAATAAAAATTTTAATGAAAATTACATTAAAAAATTACTAATGAATAATAATAAAGATGACTAAAATAAAAAATTTTTTTTATTTGTCCCAAATTTTTAAATTTCTCCAGTTTTTTTTTTTTTTTTTTTTTTTTTTTTATTTAAAAAAAAATTATCCGTTTGAGGTTGCTTAAATTTTTTTATTTATATTTATTTATAAAGAAATTGAAATTTCTCATTTATTTATTTGAAAAATTTTTTTATTATTATTATTATAACATTTTAATATTTAATCATGACTAATAATAAACTTGATATAGAATTAACACTTTCTCAATTAACTTTAAATGAAAAAATTAAATTAATCTCTGGTATTGATTTTTGGCATACTTATTCAATTCCAAGATTAAATATTCCTTCTTTAAGATTTTCTGATGGTCCAAATGGTGTTAGAGGTACAATGTTCTTTAATGGTTCAAAAGGTGCTGTATTCCCTAATGGTACTGCTTTAGCTGCTACTTTTGATGATGAGTTATTAATTAAAGCTGGTAATTTAATGGCAATTGAAGCTAAACATAAAGGTGCTCATGTAATTTTAGGTCCAACAATGAATATTCAAAGAGGTCCAAATGGTGGTAGAGGTTTTGAATCTTTTAGTGAAGATCCTTATTTAACTGGTATTATTGCTTCAAATATTATTAAAGGTATTCAAGATGAAAAAATTGCTGCAACTGTTAAACATTTTGTTTGTAATGATTTAGAAGATGAAAGAAATTCTTCAGATTCAATTTTAACTGAAAGAGCTTTAAGAGAAATTTATTTAGAACCTTTTAGATTAGCTATTAAAAATTCAAATCCTGCTGCTTTAATGACTAGTTATAATAAAGTTAATGGTGAACATGTTTCTCAATCAAAAAAATTTTTAAAAAATATTTTAAAAGATGATTGGAATTGGTTTGGTACTATTATGTCTGATTGGTTTGGTACTTATACTAATTCAAAATCAATTGAAGCTGGTCTTGATATTGAAATGCCTGGTCCTCCAAAATTAAGAACTATTGATGCAATTAATCAACAAATTTCTTCAAAAGAATTAAATATTAAACATTTAAATGATAGAGTTCGTAATGTTTTAAAATTAATTAATTGGACTTTAGATTCAAATATTCCTGAAAATTCTTTAGAAGATGAATTAAATAATACAATTGAAACTTCAAATTTTTTAAAAAAAATTGGTTCTGAATCTTTAGTTTTATTAAAAAATAATAATAATTTATTACCTTTAAATAAAATGGATAAAATTGCAATTATTGGTCCAAATGCTAAATTTGCTGCTTATTCAGGTGGTGGTTCTGCTTCTTTAGCTGCTTATTATACTATTACTCCATTTGATGGTATTTCTTCAAAATTAATTAATAAACCAAATTATACAATTGGTTGTTATGCTCATATTTCTTTACCTGGTTTAGGTAATCAATTAAAAAATCCTTTTACTGGTAAAGAAGGTTATAGATTATCTTGTTATTCAAAACCAAATACTTTTAAAATTGAAGATCGTGAACAATTTGATTCTTTAGATTTAAATTCTTCTTATAATGTTATGTTTGATTATAAAAATGATAAAATGATTAATAATTTAATGTTTGCAGATTTTGAAGGTATCTTTATTCCAGAATCTGATGGTACTTATGAATTTGGTGTTTCAGTTATTGGTACTGCTCAATTATTTATTAATGATGAATTAATTGTTGATAATAAAACTAAACAAACTCCAGGTCAATCATTTTTTAATTCAGGTACTATTGAAGAAAGAGGTTCAATTGATTTAAAAAAGGGAATTGAATATAAAGTTAAAATTGTTTATGAATCTGCTCAATTCTTTACTTGTAAAAAAAATAATGGTCCAGATTTTGCAGGTGTTGGTGGTATTTCTTTTGGTTGTGCTAAAATTATTAATGATCAAGAAGAAATTCAAAATGCTATTAAATTAGCTAAATCTGTTGATAAAGTTATTTTATGTGTTGGTACTAATGGTGAATGGGAATCTGAATCTTATGATAGAAAAGATATTAAATTACCAGGTTTACAAGATGAATTAATTAAAGAAGTTATTAAAGCTAATCCAAATACTGTCATTGTTAATCAATCAGGTACACCTGTTGAAATGCCATGGATTAAAGAAGCAAATGCAGTTGTTCAAGCTTGGTTTGGTGGTAATGAATTAGGTAATGCTATTGCTGATGTTTTATTTGGTGATGTTAATCCAAGTGGTAAATTACCTTTAACTTTCCCAATTAAATTTGAAGATAATCCAGCTTATTTAAACTTTAAAACTGAAAGAGGTAGAGTTTTATATGGTGAAGATATTTTTGTTGGTTATAGATATTATGAAAAATTAAGTAAAAAAGTTTTATTCCCATTTGGTTATGGTTTATCATATACAAATTTTGAATTTTCTAATTTAAAATTAAATTTAATTGAAGAAAATGATGAATTAATAATTTCACTTAATGTTAAAAATATTGGTTCTATTACTGGTAAAGAAACTGTTCAAGTTTATATTTCTTCAATTAATCCATCAATTATTAAACCAATTAAAGAATTAAAAGGTTATAAAAAAGTTGATTTAAAACCTAATGAATTAAAGAATGTTGAAATTAAATTATCATTAAAAGATTCAACTAAATTTTATGATGAATGGGCTGAAAAATGGAGTGTTGATGCTGGTGAATATAATGTTTTAGTTGGTAATTCAGTTGAAGATATTGAATTAATTGAAAAGTTTGAAATTAAAAATTCAATTCTTTTTTAAATTATATATATATAGTAGTTAATTGATTTAATAAACATCTAAGAAAAAAAAAATATTTTGTTTGTTTACACTTTTTTTAGTTGTAATTATTATTATTCTATATTTTGTTTAAAAATAAAACTTTTTATTAATAACTTTACTTGTTGAAAGAGGTAGAATCAGCAGCATAGATTATTAAAAAAAAAAAAAAAAAAACTTTTAAAATATCCATCACTTAATATACTTTCATGATTATCATAAGAAATAATGATCAATAAACCAGAATTATCTTTTAAATATGATAAATTTAAATTTAGTGTTAATAATTGATCCATTTGGTAGGTGCATTATGTTAAAGAACTGTTGGAACACCATCAACTGGATAATAAATAAATATGTCTTGATAAACCTAAATCTACAAACTGAATCACCCATTAACCAAATCTTTTTAGAAGTTTTAGTTAAATCATTATAAACAATTACCTTTTCCTTTAATTTTTGAGAATATTTATTTATTAAAAAAATTTATAAAGTATATTCAAAAAGTTAAAATCGATGTTAACTAATTTATTTAATTGACAAGCGCACAGCTTTTGAATAATTGTTAGTTTTAAAAAATTTTTTATTGAAATTTACAAATAATTTCATTTAATTAAAATCTTGAGATTTCTAATATTCAGTATAATTCAAGGCAAATTGTTATATGTGGGCAGTGAGTACTGACTCAGTTCTCTTTGGGTAATTAAATATAAAGACCAGTGGATAACAACTAGTCGACGATATATAATATGATCAATCTGTATTGTATCACGTGATTCCCTTCTGGGTTTAACAATATTATTTCCGGAGAGGGAAATTATAGGTACTTTAGAATTTTTAACTTAATTAGAATATTAAGGTTATTAATTATAAATTAAAGTAGCATAAACTAAATAAGTTATACTCAGTAGTCAGTACATCTTTATAGTCAAAGGTTACACAAAATTACAAGAAATTATATAAAAACTTTTAAATATTATCATAGACCGCTCAATAGAAAACAAATAACGTGTGGAATTATATAGACTGTAGAGATGATAATAGTTATAAATCCATTTGATACCCATTTGGGTACCCATTTACCCAGTACTCAAAGTGGGTAGTACTTGTTGCCCACCTATACAAATTGTTCCAATACTTAATCACTTCATATAACTTAAAATGTTTTAACCTTCAGTTAAGATAAATTAATAGAATAATTGATAACTCTAATTAATGTAAAGCTTTTCTTGCAAACTGGAACTGTATTTGAAAAAAAAAATTGGAAAAAAAAAAGTTGAAGAAACAGTTAACAAGTTAGTAATTAAGCCAAATGAATATTTCATCTTTAATGGATTTAATGGTTTGAATTGTTGTTGATCTTTTTGGATTTGTGAATTAAGTTTTGGAATTTTTTATGTCTTTAAACCTCTGTATTTAAAAACAAAATATTCATGTCCAACTGAAATAAAGGAAAAATAGAAAAACGTCAAATCGAATTCATCAACAAATGAGATCAACAAATGAATCTATCTAAAACCACAACTCATAAAGATCAAATTTATAAAGATTTAGTTTTATGAACTGGAAAATTGAGTATTGAAAGCGTTAGCGTATAGCTCAAAATTTTCACCAAATTATTAAATTGAGCAACTAAACTTAAAGACTCGAAAAAAATGAATTACAAAATACATCAACTACATTGATTAAAGAAAGGTTTTTTTAATAAGAACTTTTAGACCATGTAATATTAAAATTAAAGGACATGTTTATTATTTTATCTTTATTAAGTGTTTTGAACTTTTTTCAAGAAATTATGGAGTAGGTTTAAAATCATATTGGGTGTTATCAAGAAAAAAGAATTTCTACTCTTATTTCTTAAAAAAAAAAAAAAAAAAATCAAATAACATTAATTATAAGAATATTAAAATAGTAGTAGCAATTAATAATAAAAAGATAGTTTAAAAAAAGTAAAGAAAATTGTATATGAATTGATGAAAATAGAGAAGAAAACATAAACAGATAAACACAGAGATATAGTAAAAGACAACAAAACAAACTAAAGAAACTAGTAACAAGTGATTCTTATGCTCTTCTTTTTTTTTTCTTTTGGAGCTTTATTGGTGTATAAGAGTAAGTAGTTAGACATAAATAGTAGTAGTTAACAGTCTTTTTTTATTTTTTTTTTTATAGTTGATATTATTATTTTTTTTTAAAAAAAATTGATATAAGAAAATGAACAAATTTAAATTTAATGATTTTATTTATTAATTTTAAAAAGATTAAGTTAAATAGGTGAATATCCAATTCATCAAATAACACATCTATATTTCTTATATTTTAAAATTTTGTTTTTGTAAAAAAATAAATTATTAACAACAACCACCTGAAGAAGAAGAGTTTTTTGAATTAACATTGATACCATTTGCACTTGCATCAGCATTTGAATCTAAGTTTTTATCTTTTATAATTTTAGCTAATTTAAAGAATAAAGCATCAACATTTTCACTTGTCTTTGCACTTGCTTCAATAAAAGGTATACCTAATTCTTTAGCTAAGGCTTCACCTTGTTCATAAGATACTGTTCTTAAGTCAGTTTCATCGCTCTTGTTACCTACAAGGATCAATTGAGCATCATCATTAGCGTGTTGATGAATTGTTTGGAACCAATTTCTAATATTTTCAAAACTTCTTTCATCAGTAACGTCATAAACTAATAGAATACCAGCGGCACCTCTATAATATGCGGTTGTAATTGTTCTAAATCTTTCTTGACCTGCAGTATCCCAAACTTGTAATTTTAATCTTTTACCATCAATATCAATGTTTCTAATTTTAAAATCAATACCAATTGTTGTAATAAAACTTGGATTAAATCTATCTTCAACAAATCTTAATAATAAACATGACTTACCAACACCTGAATCACCAACTAAGAGTAATTTCAATATGGAATCATATGATCTTGGAGTTCTTGTAGCCATTATTATTTATATTTATTTTATATATGATTTGATATATGATTTGATTTGATTTGATTTTGCCCGTCTATTCCAACAAACAAAAAAGGCAAATTAATTCAGGAAAAAAAATGGAAGTGTATGTGAATAAATATATGATAAAAGTACACTAGAAGATCAAATTATTTAATTGAAATAGATTTTCAAAAAAAAAACAATAGAAAATATTAAATAGATTTTTTAAATTAAATATTTTTATTGATTTCGTGATTCTCATTTCTTCATTTATTTTTGATCTTTTTTTATTTTTTTTAAAGGGGTTTTTTATTTTTTTTTTTTTTTTTTTTGGTTAATTTTTTTGAAATTTTTTTTAGTTTTTTTTTTAAAACTTTTTAAGATTCTTTGTTAGTGAATGTGATTATATTAGTGGATAAATTGTTTTATTATGATTAGATGTATTAGTATAAATTTAAACGAAGTAAATAGCTCTACTTTAAGGTGTTTAAGATGACGAATACAGTTTTGTTTCTGAGGGGGGTAAGTGCACCAGCCACACAATGCGTTAACTATGGGGGAACTTAAAAAAAAAACTGAATCAATTGCATCAGATCTCAACTTATTTCTCTAAGTTTTCCTTTCAATTAATTAGTAGGTGACACAAGTATGTAGATATTTTACACCAACATCACTAAACCTCTAAAACCTTAAACATACTCAAAATAACCACTCAAACACACACACAAAACAAATTACAGGGTAACAAAAGACACCAGCCGCTGAAAAAATCGACGAAGAAAAAAAAAATAATAGAAATAAATCATCATCAAATTAAAATTTATATCTTCTCAACATCAATTTAATTTATTTAAAGAATCAAAAATATGCCTACCGTTGCTGTTGACAAACAAGATCTTTTTGATCTATTGGGTAAGGTATATACCACCCCAGAATTTGATGAACTTTGTTTTGAATTCGGTATTGAATTAGATGAAGATACTACAGATGATTGTCAACCAGGTGAACGTCCTCAATATAAAATTGAAATTCCTGCTAATAGATATGATATGCTTTGTATTGAAGGTATTGCTCAAGCCTTAAATGAATTTTTGGGTAAAAAATCAGCCCCAGAATTCAAACTTTTAGAACCAAAATTATCATTAACCATTAATGAATCAACTTATCCTCAAAGACCTTATGCTGCTGCTGCAATCCTAAGAAATGTTACCTTTAATGAAAGAACTTATCAATCATTCATTTCTTTACAAGATAAATTACATACAAATCTTTGTCGTAATAGAACTTTAGTAGCTATGGGTACTCATGATTTTGATAAAATTCAAGATCCTTCTTCATTTTCTTTTGAATTTTTATCAAAAGATAAAATTAATTTTGTTCCATTAAATCAAACAAAATCAATTAATGGTGAAGAATTTTTAGAATTTTATTCAAAAGATAAAAATTTAGGTAAATATTTACATATTATTGAAAATTTTGAAAAATTCCCAGTTATTTTAGATGCTTCAAAAAATATTTTATCATTACCACCAATAATTAATAGTGAAGCAACTAAAATTTCAAAAGATTCTAAAAATATCTTTATTGAAGTTACTGCCACTGATAGAACTAAAGTTGAAATCGTTATTAATCAATTAGTTGCAATGTTTTCTCATTATTGTTCAAATCAATTTGAAATTGAACCTTTAAAAATTATTTCAACTCATAATAATGAAACAAGAATAACTCCAAATATAACACCAAGATTAATGACTGCGGAAATTGATTATATTAATAGTTGTTTAGGTTTGAAATTATCAAGTCAAGAAATTTGTGATTTATTATCAAAAATGGCTTTAAAAGCTACACCAAATAAAGATAATTTAAATTTATTAGATGTCTTAATTCCTTTAACAAGACCAGATGTTTTACATCAAGCTGATATAATGGAAGATGCCGCTATTGCTTATGGTTATAATAATTTACCAAAGACCAAAATGAGTTCAAATTCTTCAAATGGTGCTTCTCCTTTACCAGTTAATAAAATTTCAGATATTATTAGAAATGCTTCTGCTCAATCAGGTTGGTTAGAAGTAATGCCATTAACTCTTTGTTCGCATGATGAAAACTTCAAATTCTTATTAAGAGAAGATGATAATACAAAGGCTGTTAAACTAGCTAATCCAAAGACTCAAGAATATCAAGTTGTTAGAACTTCTTTAATACCAGGTATTTTAAAAACTATCAGAGAAAATAGAAAACATTCATTACCAATTCAAGTCTTTGAAACTGGTGATGTTGTCTTCAAAAATGAAGCATTAGAAAGAAGAGCATATAATCAAAGAAATTGGTGTGCTATTTATACCGGTAAAACTTCAGGTTTTGAATATGTTCAAGGTTTATTAGGTAAAATTATGCAAACTTTAAGAACTTCTTGGTTACAAGATCCAAAAACAAATAATGATAGAGGTTATTGGATTGAAGAAGATTTAGATAATAAAACTTTCTTCCCAGGTAGAGGTGCTAAAATCTTCTTTAGAGCAAAAAAAGGTGAAGAACCTAAAGTTGTTGGTTCAATTGGTGTTTTACATCCAAAAGTTTTAAATTATTTTGAAATTCCATATGCTGCATCATCTGTTGAAATTAATGCTGAAATCTTCTTATAAGATTGATTTCATTTTTACCAATTCCCTTTCTTCTTATTTTTTTTTTGTTATATAGCAATTATAATTTGATTTTATTTATAGTTCAAAGGTATAGACAGATTTTTTAAATTAATGACCCCCAAATTTCAAATTTATTTTAAATACTTTGTAGGCTACAATTGGTATTTATCAAAAATATATTGAAAGGAAGATTCTAATTAAGGTTTTTCTTGTTTTATTATTATTATTATTATTATTATTATTATTTTAGGATATTAATAGTTTAAAAATGTCAATTAATCTATTTAATTTCAACAGTATACATAACAAAAGGTTCATACTCAGTATCAACTAAGGATGCATATTCATTCAATGAAGCATCCTTCTTAATCTTCCCATTGTTATCTTTAGTAAATGCATTTGAGCCTAAATAACCAAATTCATGTACTAAATCTTGTTGAGCTTTTGATAATGATTTTAGGTTTGGTAATGTTATAATTCTTGATTCAAAATTTGGTGGTAATCCATATCTTAAAACACTTTCAACAAATATTCTAATTGCTTTAATATGGAACCAACATGAAGTGATTTCAGAATATGAAGTTCTTGCCCATCTAATTAAATCATTTTTACAACGTGTTTCTGTTTGTTTATTATTATTAAATTCATTTCTTAATTCATTTACTAAATCTAATGAATAATTAAATTCTCTTGGTACAAATTTCTTATCACGACATGCTTTTTGGAAATCAGGCAAATATTTTTTAAAAACGACTGCTGAATATAAAACATATTCATCATCAGATGCAATTTCATTAGCACTTCTTGGTACAACCATATTTGTTAAAGTTTCATAAGAATTTAAATAATCATGAACTAATTTTTTTGGAACAGCTGTTAAAACAGTTTGTAAATGTTCTGAATCTTGAACAAAATGAGTTGATTCAACAACATCATGTAAAGATTTCACTGATAAATCACCACTTTGTTTTCTTTCAGAAGTTGCTAAATTTGATTTTGCATTATTATAATTTTGTGAAGCATTTTTTAATTCTATATCCATTTGGTTTGCTTCATTTGACAATAATTCAATTAAATCTTGAATTGGTTTATCAGCTCTATATTTGCTTGATTTCCATTTAAAATCTTTTAGATAATCAACAATAAAGGTACCATCAACTTTTTTGGCAGACTTTATTAGATCTTTTTCATCTGAATAAATATTTGATAAAATTTCAACAACTTTATTAACGTAGTTCCCAATTTGATCATCCAATTTAGCCAATTCTTCACTTTCAAGAACTAATGAATCAAGAGTACCGATCTTTAAACTTGGTATAGTAAATTTATCTACCTGTGCTTTACCCCCTAATAAACTCTTACTTAACCATTCAGCAGAAGATACTGAATGGTCAGAATCCGGTGATGTCCCTGGAGGCAAAGAGATGAGAATGTAATGTGCAATTGCGTCGGTCATTGGTGTTAAATATGATGTATAGAATTGAAAGAATGGATTAATCGAAGACTTTTACTATCTCTTATTAATTTTATGATATTCATATCTTTTTATCAAAAAAAAATGAAATCGACGAAAAATAAAAATAAATAGTCACGTGCTTTATTTTTTGTTACCCGTTTGAGAACTACAATACGTAATATTCTACTAGTTTTTGGTGTATTTCAGGAGATATTGGAGAGCCTGTAGTGTGGCACTATCCCTCTATTTGATCTCGTTGTGCAACGGTTGATTTTGAAGTCATTAACCTAAAATAAAAGGATTTCTAATCAAATGCCATAAATTCTATAATTATTTACTTTAAATTCTTTACTTATCATCTTTTGAATTCTTGGTTTCATTATTGTCGTCATAAAAATCATCACTATCATTATCTTCCTCTTCATTTAGTTTGAGTTTTGGAATTAGGTCAGCTAAATTATCATCTTGTAATGTAGTATTGTCGCCTTCAACTTCATCATCATCTTCTTCTTCAGGTTCATAAGGTTCAAATTTAGTTGGTTTATTATCAATAGCTTTCTCCAAAATTTGATCAACATTAAAAATCTTAGTATTATCACCACTCTCACTATTTGCACCATTTCGTTCATTTTCTTGTTCTCTTTTGGCTTTAGCTTCTGCCTCTGCTTCTGCATATAATTGCCACCATTCTCTCTTTTTAGGTTTAAACCATTTATGCCATGTGCTTTTCTTCTTTTTACCAGATTGTTCTAATTCAAATTGTTTTCTAGCTTCATCAAATTCCAAAATCAATTGTCTATTCCTTTCATTTTCTTCAGGATCTGGATCATCAATTTCAACAAATTCTTCACTTAAAACTTCAATATCTAATTTCTTTAATAATTGAGGCATAGCTTTTCTATATTCCATATGACCTTTAACAAATTCTGTACAATCAAAATTTTGAATATTGGTAATATCTTCAATTGGTGCTAAACCTGCAACTCTACCTAAACCACCACTTGTAGCTCTAAATAAATAACCTAAAATCCAATCTTTTTTAGAATATCCATTAATAAAATCACCAGATACAACTGATCTAGCTAAAACCATTTTATCTAGAGATATAACAAATGGAGAACCAAAAATAATAACTTTTTCAACTAGACCATAAGCACCTTTTTTAGATAATTGTAATAAACAAGAATAGATAACTCTTGAACCAAGACTGAAACCAATTAAAGTAACTGGTCTAACACCTAAATTCCTTTGGATTAAAGTATCAGCTAAAATAATACCAGCTTTCCAAGCTCTATCTAATGAAACATTCCATGGATTATCAATAAGATAACCTAATTTTGATAAAGCCATTGGAACTTGAACAGCACTCATAAATGCCATTAAAATAGTTGCACCTAAAATCTGTTGAATTGATTGGGTTAAAATTTCATTTGCTAAAATACCAATCGTTTGACCTGTTGATTGTAAAATATCAGGTTCCCAAAGTAAAGAAAATAGATCACCCATAACTGGATCAATTGTTGAAAATGGTAATCTAATATCATCAGATTTACTTTTCATCCAACCAGAAACTGTAATAATTAAATTAACTCTTCTATTATTATGTAAAGGAATAAATTCAAAAGTTTTAACATCACCAATTCTTTTTCTCATACCTTGATTACCAATTTTAGCACCAATTGCTGTACTTGTTACTGAAACCAGCGTGATACCACCAGCGCCTGCAAGAAACCCTGAAGTACCAGCAATACCAATAGTTGATAAACCTGCAGCTATACCAGCACCAATAACAGGAGCTAAAAGACCTCCACTTAAACCTAATACTAATGAACCACCAATTGTAGCTAACCCAACATACATTAGTCTTTTTCTCTTTGCCCTCTTTCTTCTATCTTTCATAATATCTTGTTCATCCCAGATTTGTTCAGAACCTTCTTCCATTTCTAATGCATCAGTAATTCTTCTTTCAAATTGATCAAGATCAATAGTATTTATACCAATTAAATTTGCAAATTTGAATAATAAAGTTCTTGATCTTGAATCATAAACTGAATCAGCTAATAAAACTAAAAATAAATCACATATAACTGTCCAAGCAACATCAATTTGAATCTTTTTATTGTTTGAAATTTCATCGGGGTTTATTATTCTTTTTGAATCTGAATCATCTTTAAATATATTATTTTCATCATCAATATTTACATCATCATTTTCAAATTCACTACTCTTCTTTTTATGATGATCATCATCGACATAAGCAGGATTATCAATAACTTCAGATGTTTTTAAAGATTTTATTAAATCTTCAGCTAAAATACCATGCGATACAAGTCTATCAATCATTTTTATTTCATCATCTGGTAGATTTAAATGACTAAATAATCTTTCAGACATTTTTGATTGCCAACTTGCAAAATTATTCTGAGCAAAATTAACTCTATTTAAAAATTTTGATCTACTTGATTTAATGTTTGGTTTTAAAAGAAAATTTTTAGCTAAATCAATTGCCATATCATTAACAATAATTTTAAATAAACCAGCATAAGCAATTTTTTGATAATCTTTTAATAAACTCTTTGTAGTATTCAATTGAGTTAATGGTGATAAATTTTGTTCATTTAAAGTTTCATCATCTAAATCTAATTCAATACCTTCATCATCAGAACTATTAATTTTATCATCATTTTTGGATTTTAGTTTTCTACTTATATTACCATGACTAAATAAAAAATCTGTTTTTTTATTAGCTTGTTGATATAATTTAGCTTGTTGTTCAGCTTCAATTCTTGTATAACCAGTCTCGGAATTATCAGCTAATCTTTTATTTTCAATCTCAAATTTATCATGACCTAAAACTAAATCACCTTTTTCATTATATACATCCATATTTGCAGCAGTTTCCATTTCTTGCCATCCATCATCATCATCTTCGTCGTCATCTTCGTCATCTTCGTCATTGTCAGCTTGATTAGTATCATCTCTAAAACTTTCTCCATTAAGGACATTATCTCTAAATCTTGAGACTTTTGAATCACCATCTTTTGAGCTGTTTTCATTATCATTAAAAGTTTGGAAGTTTGAATTATGACCAATCACTGGAGTTTTATCATTTATATCTCTTTTAACTCCAGTTGATTTAATTTCATCATCATAAAGTCTTGCAGCTTTATCTCTAGCTAAAGAAGATTTTGATATGTTGAATGTTTTACTGTTGTAAATATTTGTATTTGATGAAGCTCTCTTTAATTGATTAATATCAAAAGTACCAGAATTTATTCTTGATAAACTACGTGAAGGGGATATTTGTTTACTTAAATTGAATTCAACAAATTGGTTATTAGAGCTTTGTAATGTATCATCAACTTCATCTTCTTCATCCTCATCGCTTTTTCCAAAATTATTAGTAGTAGTAGTAGTAGTCTTACCATTGATAATATTATGATTGAGACTATATGAATCACTGAAAGGATTTGAAAGACTGGGTAGTGGTGAAATATTTGATAATCCAGATTGATCAATTGAATGGTTAAAATTGTTAAAACTAGGTTCATTAATGTTTAAATTAAATCTTGATAACGAATTATTTATATCGTTATTTGAAACTGTAGTGAAAGGAGATGAATAGTCAGTACCAAAAGATGATGAATGGTAAAGAGATTTAGGTTGTTGAAGACCTAAAGGATGGGTTTCTTTAAAATCATTGTCATCATTATCTGTATTACTTTTACGATTATCTGTCATTTAAGTTATATGCTAATTGTGTTATTTGGAGTGAAATTGTGTTAGAAAAAAGAACGAGGAATAAGAAAAGAAGTGAAAAACAATGCAACAAAATATTAAAATGAATTAACAGTAATAAATAAATAAAAGATCAATTCACAATTGGATAAATTTATAAATAATTAAAATATTTATGTTTATCCTAATTCTTAATTTTAGACTTTTTTGGTTGAGAGAAAAATCAAAAATAAAAAAAAAAAAAAATGATTATATAATCAGACGGATATAAAATGTATGATACACGGACATAACAATCTTAAGAAGACATTTCATTTATTTATTTCTAGTCAATAGAAGTTGTTATTATCAATGATATAGTTTTGTAATCCACGTAGAGCTACCAAGTTCTTACCAGGATCTGTATTCATTGAATCAACGTTGAACCCTATTTCAGTATCTGCTGGAATTATTTCTAATTCATTAAAATTCATTAATTGGTCAAGTATGCCATACTTTGTCAACATCTTATATTGATATTTATGTTTCAATATTGTATCATTCTCATTCTCATCATCATCATCATCATCAGCAACATCTAGTTTTAGTTCAATTTGATCAATAATAATACCTAAAATATTTACCACAACTCCATTCTTTTTACCATATATTGGATGTTTTAATATTACTTTTGTACCAATTTGAAGAGGTGGAATAGATTTAAGTTTATTTAAAGCTTTCTTTTCATTTGTTTCTTGGCAAACTTTACATCTTTGTAATATATAACCAATTTGAAGTTTATGAATATTTGAAATATTTTTACTTGTAATGAATTGTAAGGTTGAATTGATACCACAATGTTGATGAGTTTCATGAATATATAGAACAATACCACAAATGAATTTTGGTTCAATAACTATTTTATTATTTTTAGCAGAAAATAAAATTTTATTTTTGAAATCATATCTAAATTTTAAATTAAAAAATCTATTAACTCTTCTTAAAATTGAATCTTGAAATTTTGCACTTAATAATTGAAGATCTGAAGCATTCTTAATAATATTTGAATATTTCTTTATATTTTCAATATATTCACCTCTATTATATCTCAATTTTGGTTGATCAACTATATTAACATTTTTAAGACGTTCAATTATATAATAATAATCCATTAAAGTTAATGAAGCTCCTTTAACAACGATTAGACCATTTTCTTCTTCAACATCAGGAATTTCTAGTCTATAATTTTTTAAGAAATCGTTAGTCAATATTGGATCATTAAATTTTTCAGTTATTTCTAAATCTAAATCTAATTTAATTTCTAAAATTTCTTCATTGTTATTATTATTATTGTTATTATTATTATTATTATTATTATTATTATTATTATTATTATTATTATTATTATTATTATTATTATGGTTAATTATCGAAGTTTCTTGAGTGCCAACATTGTTGACTGCCTGGCTTTCATGAATTAAACTTGTATTAGACTCAATTATTGGAGCAGGGGTAGCTAATGGGCTAATCTTTCTTTGTTTTAAAGTCGTTGGAGACATTTTTCTATTATAAAAATCACTATTTAATGTTTACTGCTTTCAAATTGATAAAATTTCCAATCCCTTGAAATTATCTCCGTCCCAAAAACAATTTCCGACTTTTCTAAAAAACCGGATTTTATTTTTTTTGTGACTGTTTTTTTTGTAAAGAAAAATGTTTGGATGTTTTTTTGTTTTTTTTTGCAGCTCATACAATAAAGAAATTTTTCAATACAGTTTTTAACTTCTTTATTTCAAGATCTTTATTACCAAATCAACTAATAATTAAGTAAAAATGGCTCCAATCGTATGTACAACTCATCATCATCATCATCATCATATATAAATCTATCTACCTACTCAGACTACAATCAAAGACAAAATAATAGAATAAATGGTTAATTAAAAAGGAACACTTTTGCTGAATTTTATTAAAATTTTATTTCATATTTGATTTTGATAATAGCAGTAGAGTTAGCTGGATCTATCTTGATAAAAGAGAGATTCATAAGTAGGTTTACTAACTAGTATCACAATATTTTAGACCAACAAAAAAGCTAAAGCTTCCAACAAATTCACTGTCGATGTCTCAGCCCCAACTGAAAATGGTGTCTTTGACCCAGCTTCATACACCAAATACTTATTAGACCACATCAAAGTTGATGGTATCACTGGTAATTTAGGTAACGACTTAACTATTGAAGAATCAAACTCAACTGTTACCATTATCTCATCAACCAAATTTTCTGGTAAATACTTAAAGTACTTAACAAAGAAATACTTAAAGAAAAACCAAATTAGAGATTGGATCAGATTTGTTTCAATTAAACAAAACACTTACAAATTAACTTTCTACTCAGTTGCTGCTGATGAAGAAGATGAAGAATAAATTCTCTGATTTTAATTTTATTATTATTGTTATTTTAAAAAGAAAAGTTGGGTTATTTAAAAGAAAAACTGAAAAAAAATTTTGCAATATGAATGAAAATGATCTTAAGAATTTTTTAATTGGTATAGAAAATACTATATTAATTTAGAATCTTCAAAGTTTTGTTTTTTGCTTCCTTTTTTTTGGTTTTTATATAAATTTTTTTTAACCTTTTTAATTAGTTATACCACTTCTTAATTTGTTTAATGTTTTTTTTTTCCAAGTTTTATGTAATTTATGTTTCCGTTTATGCTTTTTTTTTAAATTATTTTGGGTATTGTAATATTATTATAAATATTTACTTTTACATTTCGTCTAAATTTGTTATAATTTTTATAGCTCTAAAAATACAAATTAAATTTAAATATTTATTTACCCATATATATACATAAAAACCTTAACATTTTCTATATAATCTTAAAAAAAATCTCATATTCTCTAATTTCAAAGGATATTTAAAATCTTTATCACATCTATACCAAGAACTATCAGTTTGATTTAAAACTTCCCATGACTTATCCTTTAATAAAATTGTATCAATTAAAAATTGAATTGGAAAATTTTTAGTACCAATTTTAATATTACTATAACTACCAGCACTTTCAACCATTAATAATAAACAACCTTTTGAACAATTTAAATTAAATTTTTGTAATAATTTAATTGCATTTATTCTATCTTCTTTAAATAATTCATTTGTTGTAAATAATAAAGTAATTAAATTTAAATTTTCTAAATATTCAATATCTTTTTCAGAATTATTATTAAATCTTTTTAAAATATCATCTAATTCAAATGAAACATTATAATTCTTAAATTCATTCTCTTTAAAATTATAGACCCAATTCTTTTTAATTTCATTAGTTAACTTATTAACAATATTTGACCAATCAGCTATGTCAATTAATTTAATATTTAAAACTTTACTTTCATCATTACTCTTAACATCAAAATCAACCATTGTCTTTGTAAAAATTGAACTTATGGCTATTAATTCACCACATGCACCACCTCCAATACATAGAACATTTGTCTCTATTATTTCATCATTATCGATATTATCATTATCATTATCATTATCATTGTCATCATCACTATCAACATTAGTATTATCATCACTACCAACTCTATATCTACCTCTTAATAAATCTCTAACAGGTTTTAAAGAGCTGAATAATGATTGATATGCTAAAGCTCTTGAAGGTGTCCATCTTGTAACATATGCCATTCTTTTATCTTCATCACCAAATGCAGCTAAATAATCTCTATTAAATAAATCAGTTTTAACTTGTTGAATAAATACTTCTAAATTTGGTGAATTTAAAAGGTATTGGAAAGAATTGTTGAATAGATTCAATAGATCATCTGGTAATAATGTATAATCTGAACTTATTGGCAATTGTCTTTCATCATTATCTTTATTCAATGCACAGTAATAATCTTGGGCCTCTAGATCATCATCATCATTACTAAAGTCATCCTCCTCATCTCTATTAATACCGTTGTTCTGTTGCTGTTTAGCTTTAGAGCTCTGTTTACTTCTGATACTTCTCTTTTTAATTGGTCTTCTAATCATCTGAACTAACCAAATCACAAACAAACAAAAAAATCTAAATTGAAAGCCCTAAAAACAATTTTCTAAATTAAAATTATTTTAAAAAAACTTTTTATAAATTTTTGTAATAATAAAAAAAAAAAAAAAAAAAATTCCAAAATGTGGTCCAAACCAAAAAAAAAAAAAAAAAAATTATTCTATAAAAAAAATTCCTGAAAGAAAATTTTTTTTTCATTCTTCTCTTTATTTCTTTTACTTTTAAATTAAAGTCCTCAATCTGTGTTATTCTGATAGTCTCATTGAAAGATTGATTAAATCTGGAAAGGTTATCTATCTGGAAGTGTAGTTCTTGTCTTTATAGCAATTTCGACGCTCAGCAAGGCTAGTTTTATAAGAATATTGAAGTTTGAAATTTATTGGTCCTCCTTCTTTTAGGGGTTTGTAGCAATAAATTACTTATGGATTATTCTTTTTGATTTCTCTTTTGAAATCTTTGAAACAGGGGTAGACCTCGTCGACAGATTGTAGATTAATGGGACCTGGTTTTGAACTCTCAAATAATTTTTTTTTTTTTTGATTGAGTTTGACCAATTTTTATCTCAATGCAACATATTCCTGGACGCTATGTAGGTTCTATGAATCAGTGATCATTTGGGTAAAACCATGTTGCATATATCTTAATCTTTTATTGTTTATCATTTATTCAACTTTTGTATAGATTCTAATTGATTAATATTATTTTTTTTAAATTTTTTATTAATATTGTAGATCAAAAAAATACAAAACAAAAATTTAATAAATGAAGAGAAATAATTTATTTATATGTAATTGTAATAATAATAATAAAATAATAAAGAATAATAATAATAAAGAATAATAATAAAAGGTTTTATATATTTATAATAATAATAATAAATGATTTCAAAAAGAAAAGAAATTTCTTTAATGATGGAATAAACGAATTGGGTTTTCAACATAAACTAAATCAAATGAATCAGCAGCAGCAAAAACAGCAGTATCCATAACTGAACCAGATGGTGCAGCAATATATTTAACACCTGATTTAACAGCTCTATAAACATTATCTGGGAATGGGAAAAATGCATCTGATGAAAGAGCAACATTATTTAATTTTAATTTCCATTCTTTTCTTTCTTCATTTGTTAATGGTTCTGGTAAAATTTCAAATTTTGATTCATATTCTGATTTTTCTGGTTCTTCAATTGGAATTTGATTAGTTATATATAAATCAATAGCATTTGATTTTTCTGGTCTTTTAACACCTTTAATAAATTTCATATTTAAAACTTTTGGATGTTGTCTAAACCACCAATTATCAGCTTTATCACCAGCTAATCTTGTACAATGAATTCTTGATTGTTGACCAGCACCAAGACCAATAACCATACCATCTTTAGCATAACAAACAGAGTTTGATTGAGTATATTTTAATGAAATAGTAGCAACTGTTAAATCAATAATTGCTTGTTCAGTTAAATCTTTATTTTTTGAAACAATTTCTTTAAAAGTTGATTTATTTATAATAGCATCATTTCTTTTTTGTTGTAATGAAATACCATAAACTTGTCTTGTTTCTATTGAATCTGGATTATAATTTGGATCAATTTGTAAAACACAATATTTACCCTTTTTTTTATTTTTTAATAATTTTAAAGCTTCTGGTTGATAACCTGGAGCAATAACACCATCACTAACTTCTTTTGAAATGATTTGAGCAGTTGGTAAATCAACAATGTTTGAAAGAGCAATCCAATCACCAAAAGATGACATTCTATCAGCACCTCTAGCTCTAGCATAAGCATTAGCTAATGGTGATAAATTTTCAATATCATTAACAAAATAAATTTTTTTTTCAACATCTGATAAAGGTAAACCAACAGCAACACCAGCTGGTGATACATGTTTAAAAGAAGCAGCAGCTGGTAAATTTAAAGAAGCTGATAATTCTTTAACTAAAGGCCAAGAATTTAAAGCATCTAAAAGATTAATATAACCTGGAGAACCACTTAAAACTTTAAAAGGTAATTCATCATTTTCAACAAAAGATTGAGCAGGTTTTTGATGAGGATTAGTACCATATCTTAAAGGTAATTGAGAAATATTTTCAGAATATTGTTTTCTAAAGTAATCAGCAATAGTTGAATCATAATTAGCAGTATGTTCAAAAGCTTTTAAAGCAAATTTATTTTTAATATTAATTGAAATTTCACCATTTTTATTTTTTAATTCATCTAAAAAAATTGGATAATCAATTGGATCAGATAAAATAGTAACTCTTGAATGATTTTTAGCAGCAGCTCTTAAAAGAGTAACACCACCAATATCAATTTCTTCAATTGCTTCATTAATAGTTACAGAAATTTTTGAAATTGTTTCTTTAAATGGATATAAATTACAAACAACAAAATCAACTTTTTCAATTTGTTGATCTTTTAAATCTTTTTCATCACTTTCTAAATTTCTAGCTAAAATACCACCATGAACAGCAGGATGTAAAGTTTTAACTCTACCACCTAACATTTCTGGAGCATGAGTAATTGAAGAAACATCATCAACAGGGAAACCAGCATCTCTAATCATTTTAGCAGTACCACCAGAAGCTAAGATACGAACATTATTTGATACAAGACCTTTAGCTAAATCTAAAAGACCAGTTTTATCATAAACAGATACAATGGCAGTTTTTGAATAGTTTGAATTTGACATTTTAATAATAATTTTTATTAAATAAATTTAATAAAAACTTGTTTAAATTTTAATTTTTATAAAAAAAATTTTTTTCTATTTATTTTATTTTTATTTTTATTTTATTTATTTTAAAATTTTATTAGTAAAATTTTTTTGACTCTGAAAATTAGCTAAGATATTATGTAATACAATTAAAAATTTTTTACTTTTACTATATATATATATATATATAAAAAAAAAGGGAGTTTTTATTATTATTATTAAAATATTACTTGAATACAAAAGATCTATAAAAGTTCAAATGATATAAGAATAATATTTTTTTAAATATAATAAAACTTATTGTTTACAAATTTCCTAATTAAAAGAAGAAGAAGAAGAAGTGTTACCCTGAAAAAAAATATTCTTCTTTTATTTATATGTAATTATTATTATTATTATTAGAAGCATAAAAAAGAAAAAGATTAATAGTTGTTATATTAATTAGAATGTTGTTTCATATTGCTGCTAAAAATAGAAGACTTTTAAACAATTTAATACTTTAATTTTTATAATTATAATTCTATATAATTATAAAATTATAAAATTGTAGTTAAAAAAATTCTAGATTTTAATTACATTTCTATTTTAAGAATTAAATTAAAAAACATAAAAATAAATAAAAATATATAAATATATAAATACCCTTTAACTATTCTTTCTAAAAAAAAATTTTATATTTATATATTAATATTTATTTAAATTTAAATCTTTATTAAGTTACAAATAAATAAATCTTTATACATATTAAAAAATAAAAAAATGTCTGTTCCAACTTTATCTTTAGTTCCAACAAGTGCTGTTGTTTATGAAGCATCAGTTTCAAACTCTTCAAATTCAACTACTACTACTACATCTTCAAATTCAACAACTACTTCAAGTGGTGCTGCTAATTTATTAGCTAACCCAATTTCATGGAAATATGGTGTTGCTTTAGGTGCTATATTAGGTTCAACTGCTATATTAGCTTTAGGTTTATAAAAATTTATTAATGTTTAATAATATTTATTTTAATATTTATTTTAATTTTTATTAAAAAAAAAAAAAAAAAAAAAAAAGAAAAAAAAATTTTCTTGTTCGGTTTTGTACCTTACATATTACATATATATAAATATATATAAATATATATATGTCTTACCTTATATTAAATTTAATAAAAATAAAAAAATAAAATATATTAATTATAAATAATAATATCTATAATAATGTATAAAATTTTTATTTATAATAATAATACTAAAGTAAGTAATCCATAAATAATACCATTAAGTTTCCAATTAACTTTAAAATTACAAGAATTATTTAAATTATTTGTTGATAAACTTGATGAAGAATTTATAAAAGTTGAATTACTATTTGTTTTTAAAGTAGTTGTAGTTGTTAAAGTTTGAACATTATTATTATTTTTATAAGAATTTATTAATGAATTAATTGAATATGAATTTGTTAAAACTTTTAAATCTGAATAAAATGAATAAGTAATAGAAGAAGAAGAAGAAGAAGAATCATAATCATCATTTGTTATTGTATATGTTGTTGTTGTTGTTGCACTAACTAAAGAATCTGTTACTATAGCTTCTTTATAATTATTATTATTATCAATATTATTATTATTATTATTATTATTATTATTAATTAAATCTCTTTTATAAAAAGAAAGTTGTGGATCATATACTAAAGAAGTTGTTAATGGTTTTATAGGGGATAATGACATTTTAATTTGTTGTTGTTTTTTTGTTTTTGATATTAAATTATAATAATTAAAAGTATAAATAAAGGTGAATAAGAATATATATATATATATATATTAAAATAAAAAATAAAAATAATGAATTCAACGTTAAAAAAAAAAAAAAAAAAAAAAAAATAATCTTTTTAAAAAAATGATAAAAAAAAAAAAATGTAAATCTTTAATAATTTTTTTTTAAAAAGAAATATGTCCTCAGTAATTAATTAAAAGTTTGTAATTTTTTAAGTTATTTTTTCATCTGAAATGAAATGAAAAATTTAAATAAAGAGAGAGAGAATTATCTTAAAGATTAAGATTAATAATAGTATCATTTATTAAAATAATTAAATAATATCAACATTTTTTTTAAAGTTTTAAATCAATATTTTTTTTTTGGGGGTGTTATAAAATAAAAAAAAATAAAACTTAATTTAACATTAAACATTTTTTTTTTATTTTTGTTAATTTTTTTTAAAAAAATTATAGTTTAAAGGAGTTTTAAAAAGTTTAAAAAATAAGTGAAAAAAAAATTTTTTAAAGTTAATCTCACTAATTAATCATAGCTTTTTCTTTTTCTAACTAATTAACATAATCTTTACATAATTTTTACATATTACATAATTTCATTTAAATTTTTTCAAAACCCAAAGATGTTTGAAAAAAAAAAAAAAAAAAAAAAAGTTACCCCTTAAAATTAAATTTTTTTATTGTATTTTTTAATTGGTTGTCAAGAAATAAAGAGAGGTAGTTATGTTGTAGTTATGTAGTAGTAGTATTGTTAAAGGTGAAGTTGTTTAAACAAATCAAGGGTATCTAATAGAAGCCACCACTATATAAAAAAAAATTTTGTTTCTGAAATAAGCATTCTTTTTTTATCAGCCATTTTCTTTGTTTTGTAAGTCCCTGTTTTCTTTATTAAAATAATAATAAATAAAATAAAATAAAAAAATAAGAAAAAAACCCTATAAATATATAAATCACGTGACATCTGAACACCATTAATATAGCCCTATGTATACCACGTGATTAGTTTAGGGCTTCTTTTTTATTTTATTTTTTTTTTTTTTTTTTTTCAAACATCGTATTAAAAAAAAAAAAATATTCAAAAAAAAAATTTTTTCATTCTTTTATTTAAATCTTTAGAAACACTTACTAACAAAAAAACAAAAAAGTTATCAAAAAAATGGGTGCTTACAAATATTTAGAAGAATTACAAAGAAAGAAACAATCTGATGTTTCAAGATTCTTATTCAGAGTCAGAGTTTGGGAATACAGACAAAAAAATGTTATTCATAGAGCTGCTAGACCATCAAGACCTGATAAAGCTAGAAGATTAGGTTATAAAGCTAAACAAGGTTTTGTTATCTTTAGAGTTAGAGTTAGAAGAGGTAACAGAAAGAGACCTGTTCCTAAAGGTGCTACCTATGGTAAACCAACTAATCAAGGTGTTTCTCAATTAAAGTATCAAAAATCTTTAAGAACAACTGCTGAAGAAAGAGTTGGTAGAAAAGCTTCTAATTTAAGAGTCTTAAACTCTTATTGGATTAATCAAGATTCTACCTACAAATACTTTGAAGTTATCTTAGTTGATCCTTCCCATAAGGCTATTAGAAGAGATGCTAGATATAACTGGATTGTTAACCCAGTTCATAAACATAGAGAATCTCGTGGTTTAACTTCATCTGGTAAAAAATCAAGAGGTATCAATAAAGGTCACAGATACAACAATACCAAGGCTGGTCGTCGTCATACTTGGAAAAAACAAAACACTTTATCATTATGGAGATACAGATCATAAGTTTATCATTAATTTTTGGAAATGTTTTTTTTATAATGAATATTTTAAAACTTTCTTATTGTTTTTTTTTTCTTTAAATTAAATTATTAAAAACTTGAGTTTGTTTAAATTTTAATGATTTTTAGAAAGGTGTTTCTTATTATTATAATAGCTTAAAAAATAAAAGATAAAGAATATAAAAAAAGAATTTGTTTTATATTTTAGTTGAAATTAAATAAATATTTATCAAATTCTTTTTATTTAAAAAAAAAAACAATCAATTTGTAAATCTCTTCTCTAATTGTAGATTTTTACTTATTATTAATAACCTTCTTAATAACCTTCAAGTTAAGTTTATTATTTGGACAAATATTTGAAAAGACATTTTATTCATTGTTGAATTAAATTTACAAATACAGTTCCAAATCATTTATTAAATCATTTTTAATGAATAGCAATCAATGTTTAGTTTATTATAAAAGAAAGTGTAAAAGAGTTAAAAAAAAAATCACGTGATTTCAAAATTGTGACAGAATTTTTTTTTTTTTTTTTTATTTTTTTATTAATCCCGAAACTCGAAAAATCAAATTCTTTCTTCTTTTAAAAAACATCAAAAAAATACAAATTCAATAATCAAACTTCTTTTTTTAATTTAAAAATTCATATATCTGTTTTTAATTTTAATTTTAAGAACACTTTTATCTCTCCTTATTTATCAACATTTGCTTTTTTGCCAAAAAAAAGAAAAGAAAAAGAAAAAGAATAGGGAGGTTTTTAAAATACGATTCTTTTTTTTAAAGGGAGAGGGGGAAAAATAAACTATGGTGGCAAATAGATTAAAGAATCTTGTTTCTTTAACAAGAGAAGCTGTTAGAGATGCTCGTCAAACTCTGGATGAGTTGCTCAACAATCTCAGCCGTAATTCTCATGGTAGTTCTGAACCTGCTTTAGTTAGAGTACCTGTTCGTGCAAATAATAGTGGTGGTTCAAATCGTTTCCCATTTCCAACTAATAATAATTTAAATAATTTTACAAAAAATTTTAGAAATTTTAGTTCAATTTCTATTGTTAAAAATAATTCAATTTTTAAAAATCCAACTTTAAATTCAAATTTTAATGGTAATAGTAATGGGAATTTAGCTAATAAAATTTGGCCATATAGTTCTTTTAGAAGACCAATTTTAAATAATTTTGGTTTTAAAAATTTAAATAATTTCCCAGGTAATGGTCTTTATAAAAATAAATTTATGAATTTAAGTTCAAGAAATTTCTCAACTTTTAATGGTTCAACAACAATGAATTTTTCAAAAGATGCTATTAATAATTTAACTTCAAATCTTAGATGTTTCTTTAATAATGGTGGTGAATTTATTTTAAATACAAATTCAAAATTAAATAATTCAAATATTCATTTATCATCAAATCAACATCAATATCAAACTTTCCATGGTTCTTTAGAACAAACTAATGCTTTACAAACTTTTAAATTAGCTAAAAATGAATCAACAGATTTTATTAAAATTGGTTCATATGTTGAATTTGAATTACCAACTTTAAAAATTTCAAATATTCCATCAATCTCTTTTATTAATGAAGAAATTTTAAATACAATTGAATTAGAAATTCAATTACAAAAATTAAAAATTGATTTAATTTTAAAAAATGTTGAAATAATTTTTAAAAATTATGGTTCATTACCAATGGAAAAAAAATTAGATAATAAACATATTCAAATTCATTTCCCAAATTTAGATTCGATTGAATTGGAAAATTTCTTGATTGAATTAGGTATTAAGAATGGTGTTGTTTATTCAAATGATCATTATGATAGTTTATCCTCTGAATCTTCATCTTCATCTTCATCTTCATCTTCAGCTTCATCATCTACTTTAGAAAATACAAGTTCTTCATCATATTATTCCTTATCTTCAAATTCAATCTCAATTTCATCTGATTTAGATCTAAATATTAGTAATGAAGATGAATTAGCTCCAGATTTAATTTTAAGTGAAGATGAAACTGAAAGTTCAATTAATTCAACAGAGTTCATGCCTATTTTATCACTCTCTTCAGATTCATCACCAAGATCTACTAATGATCATCTCGAAACTAATATTGTTGAATCGCCATTGACTGTTAGTGTTATTACAGAAGATGACTCTTATATGGAAGTTGTTTTCTAAAACCAAGTTGTCTTTTATTATGATGATGTTATGAGGCTTTTATTACTATTATTACTTTTTTTATTGTGAGCTTGAATGAATAGCTGGGGTGTAATTTTATATATACTTATTACTTCTTATTTTGTGTTTAATTTATTATCTATCTTTTTTTTTTTTTAATTGTTATGATTGGTGAAAAATACATTCTTTTAATTTGGTTTATACTTCATACAAAATAATTATATTCAAATTATATATATATATCATTATATTTTCAAGTATTGATTTAGATGTAGAATTTATTTATCTAATCATTTAATCCATTAAATAAACAGATTGATAAAGAAATATATAATTTAATTTGAATTAACTCCGACAAAGGCGTAAATACCGTATCTCCACCGAATACATTTTTTAAAGTTTTTCAACACTTAATTAATAAATAAAAAATCTTTGTCTCTTGAAGGAAAAAATTATTAAAAAGAAGATATCTTTAAAGTTAACAGTGTAAGTTGTCAAATCACTGATTATTTGTCTTTAAACTCTGTTTTTCATTGAAAGAAATAGCTTCAATTAGTATGTTTATAACTTATTCTAATCCAATCAGTTGTTCAAAACAGGTATAATCAATTAGAGGTAGAAACCCAACATGCAATCAACCAACTGTCCTGAGAGCAATCGTTAATAACTAATATATTAGCAAAACTTTCAAATTTAAATTCTATTCTTGCAAAAATGTCAACTGTTTTAGTCAGTGGGGTACTAATGGTTTCTTAGCCAAACACATATGGTGCTGTTAGAACTGAACCAAAAGCTGAACTATTAACTAAACAATTCAATAAACGCTAAAAATTAATCAACTTGTCAATTTGTTTACTGTCGACAGATCCAGAAAATGAATCATCAGATTTCAAACAAAACCTTGTGTCGACTGTTAATGTTAAAGATATATGTTAGAGCTATGGAATTGGGAAACTACTGGCAAAAGTTTTATCTCAACTTCTTCAGATACTTATGTTGATCAATATGGTTTAAATCAATTGAATAAAAACTTTTTCAAAAGAATTTAAAGTCGCTAAAGGTAATTCAGAATTAGTTGATACATTAAGAGCAACAGTTCCAAATATTGATACTACTAAGACTTTAAAACTTTTATCAAGAACAAAGGAAGATTATTCAAATACTGCAGAAGCTCTCAATGAACTAATTGATCAATTAATAAAAGTTTCAACAACAGAAATGCATTTATACAAAATATATAACTAATAAAGAACTTCATAATAATATAAACTTTATTCTGACACAATTATAGCTTAGTAGTTAATTAAAAACGCACAATCAAAATTACATCCTTATATGAATATTATACGAACCTCAAAAAGTTTGAATCATATCTTAGTTAAGCTAGAATATTATATGCTAATTAAAAAAAAAAAAAAAAAGCTAAAGTTTATAGGTATTAAGTTCTGAGATGAACGATACCATTTTTGTAATATTTTATTGATTTTTTAATTAACTTTTAGTTATTAGTTTTTTTTTAATAATTGGTTTATTTACAATTATTTTTCTTTTACACGTGAAAATTCTGCGCTTTTATTTTGTTTTTATTACTTTACTTATTATTCTAATTTTATTAAATGTTTTGAGCTTTTTTAAAAAAGGAATTATGGAGACTAATTTATAAATCTATTAATAATAACCTATGCTAATTTCTGTTATTTCTTACACTCATTATTGTTTTTATATTTGCTATTTTCATCTATTTGTCAATACAGATTCTTTTATACTGCTGAAAAAAAAAATCCGATTGAACTTATAAATTCAAACAGAAAAATTAAAATTACTGGATAAAATAATACAAATATGATATTAAACATAAATTATACAGGTAGAGAATCCTTCTCTTTATCCTGGTTGTAATTTCAGTGTCAAATTTAAAAAATTTAGGTTTCAAGTTAGTAATATGTTCAAAGTTGAATTTCTGTACTACCTAGGATTACTTCTTCCGGAAATAATATTTTTAAATCCGAAATGTTATAACTTCATTAAAAACATTAATAAAAGATAAATAACAGGTAAATAACATGATTAGATAATTATCAATAACCTTCACTAAGAAAATTTATTCTTAAATTACTGTAAGACTAGAAATACTTTTTTTTTTATTGCTGAAAAATTATCGAAAGCGAAAAAAGCATTAGTAATATATCCATTAATTAGTAGATTTATAAGCTTAATTGGTTAAAAAAGCGTCAGAATATTATAAAAAGAAGTAATGTTTGTAATTAGGTTTTTGTTTCACTGCAAATTAAACATGAATTATATAATCAGAGTACTGATATGAATTGAGTTCCCTGAAGTCTTAAATTAGGCTCAATTGAAATGAACTACTCAATATCAGTAACTAAAGAATAAGAGTTCTTTCTATCGTTAATTTCTCTCTTTATCAGTAAATATTTACGATTATGTTGGATGAATTTTTGTCTTTTAGAGTTTCACTGAATTAAGAACTGACCAATAAATTACTAATTGTATTGAACCACGATTTCAATATTAAGCAAAGAAATGTGATCAGATTTAATAACCCAACATTTTAATTTACATTTCTCATTCATTTTAAGCTTGTTCATTCACCTCAAATTTTTTGATGTTTTTATGTTGAAAATTAGCTCATCTGTTTATCTCCGTGGACAGTGTACATTTCCGGAGATATAATTTGTAATCAACGAAATTTAAATAAGAAAAAGACAGCAATTAATGAAGATGGTATATTGTTAATTCCATGACGTGGTCAAATAGTTTTGGTTATGAATTGGAATATAAAAGGAAGAGTTCATTTCCTTTTTTGTTTGAAGATTTTTGATTTTATCTTTATACTAAACAAATACAAATACAAATACAAATTTAAAAAAAATAGAAAAACAAACAATTCAATCCAATTAACAATGTCTTCTGAAACTTCTTCAACTGTCTTAGTCACTGGTGCTACTGGATTCATTGCCAAACATATCATTGGGAAATTATTAGATCAAGGTTATACAGTTATTGGTACTGTTAGATCAGCTGCAAAAGGTATTACTGTTGAAAAGCAATTCAACAATTCAAGATTCTCTACTGTTATTGTTTCTGATTTTACCAATCCAAATGCTTTTGATGCTACTTTTGCTGATCATTCAGAGATTAAATATGTTCTTCATACAGCTACAGGTCTTGATTTTGGCGGTGAAGGTGATTTATTTGAAAGATTTGTTAAACCAAGTGTTGATTCTAATATTGGTATTTTAAAGAATATTAAGGAATCTGGTGTTAACGTTGAAAGTGTTGTATTCACCTCATCTATTGTTGTTATGATGTTAGAAACAAATTTCTCTCGTGAAAACTTTTATATAAATGAAAAATCATGGAATGGTACTACAAAAAATGATGTTAAAGATGATTTTAGCGCTTACAGATATTCAAAAACTGCTTCTGAAAAAGTTATTTGGGAATTTTATGAAGAGAATAAAGATTCAATTAAATTTTTTATAAATACTGTCAATCCAGCTTTAGTTCTTGGTCCACAATATTTTGATGAAGATGCTATCAAAAAAGAATTAAATTTCAGTCCTGAAGTTGTTAATTCTTTATTATACTCTGATCCTAATAACACCGATTTATTTGTTGGCTTATCTGGTTCATCTGTTCATGTTGAAGATGTTGCTGATAATCATATTTCTGCTATGAAGTTCAAAGAGAGTGGTCATAGAATTCTTGCTTCTGGTTACAAATTTAATCAACAATTAGCATTAAACATTATTCATGCAAATTTCCCACAATTAAACGGTAAAATTGCAAAAGGTGATCCAGATCGTGAAAGTGAAATTAAACTTGCAAGTATTGATAACTTAAAGACTAGAAAATTATTAGGAGGTTTTGAATATGCTTTAACTGAAAAACAAATTGTTGAGATTGTTTCTCAAATTTTAAAAGTCAGAGAATTTTAAAACGAGTTACTACTACATTCTTTTCTTATAATCTTAGAATATTTAACGAAATTGATTTAGTTTAATTTGAAAGTGGTTTTATATTTATTTTAAAGTGATTATAAATTAAATTTCTCTATAGTTTAATTTTATTGCTGTAGTATTTTTCCAAAGCCCTAAATATCATGTTAGTTATAAATACTATGAATGAAAAATTTCCAGAATTGAATGGTAAAATTGCTTAAAGTGATCCAAGTCGTGAAATTGAAATTGAAATTGAATCTGCTACTATTGATAGCTTAAAGACAAGAAAATTATTAAGTGATTTCAAAATATTTATACTGTTGAATATAATTAATGATAACTTATGAGAAGTAATTTGATATATTGTGAGACTGTAAATGATTGCTTCCTTGCCTCCTGTATAGCACAATCTACATTGAGATTCAAGACTTTAAGACTATAATTCCTTGTTGGCTTGAATATCTCTTTATTCAAATATTTATTAGTTGTTAGTTTTGTGTTTTGTGTTTTGTGTTTTATCAAAAAAAAAAATTATCGGAAAAATTATCGGAAAAACTCCAGCATCTCAACTTTGATAACAATAATTTACAATAAAAGTAATGAACAGTAAAGTAAAACTTTTCTCGATAAGCCAATAACAGCATTAACAGATTAGAGGTTTACTCACTCACTATGAAATGACTCTAAGTAATAAATATTTTTACAGTTAGTACAGAACGATAAGAAACTTTTACCATATTTAACAAATACACTTCAGCCCCATTCTATGTTTTCAAGTCAATTATCAACAAATTTTTAAACTCTAGACTCGAGATATAGAGAGGCTTGATGATATTCAACATTTGTTATTCTTCATTCTGGTGAATTCAATTTCAAAAGAACTTCCCAAAATTATCATCATTAAAATCATTTTAAAGTTTTTAGTTCAATAAAATATTGACATCTCTTTCTTTCTATAAACTTAAAAAGATTAATCCTATAAATGCTGGAAAAAAATTTCATTTGGTGAAAAGTAACAAGATCAAATTGAAGTAGTCAGTCTTCAAGATGGCATCATTTAATTTTGGTTCATTTTTGGGTTGTCGTTTCTTTTTAGGTTTTTTTGAAAAAAAAAGCTTTCTTCACTACGATTATTTACTTTTTAACTACTTTCTATAGTTTTGCTGAATTAGCAAGAATATTAATCAAAAGAATTCAAGAATAAAATAATTGTAGCATTATCTGTAGATTATAAACAATAAGCTATAAATAAATGAGTTTGATTTACAGTAGAATAAAAAAAAATATGACATTTTTTTTAAGCTTCAATAGAGTTCTGAGTTCTATATATAAGAATATTTAAAGCTAACACAAATCATCAAAGAATTCAACCAAATTAACACTCATTGACCACTAAAAGCTAATCAAACAACATCTGTTCATTGTTCTTACGGCTAATTAAACATATTGTTATGTGTCAATAAGAAAATTGGCAGAATGGATTATTTGTGTGAAGAAGGACCTTAAAACTATTAAAAGATTAAGTTTGAACTCTTTTCTGGATAAATTATTATACAAATCTAATTAAATTGGGAATGATATTGGCTATGGTCTTCTTTATGAAGATTTTATGTTTTTTTTTTTTTGAAACGTAGATCAATCTAATTAGGTGAAGGTACTATTATGAATAATTTATATACTGTTGCACCAAATGTTTGGGGCTATTTCTTTATTAATCATTTGTTATATCTCTGATAAAACCCAACATAGAGTTTTTTTTTCTGTTTCTTTGCTATTATTGCATCTACATTAATAGGTTTTGTTGTCTTTGCTTGTATTGATATTGATTCTCATATTGGTGTGGCTTAACTCACATGTTTCTTGATGATGAAAGGTATGGCAAGTATCTCTGTCTTATGTTCTACATGGTATAATAACAATATCTCCAATGAAAATTCTGGTGCCTTTATGTCAACAATTGGTAATTCAGCTGGTTTAGTTTCAACAAATATTTTTTTTCCCAGCTGAAGCTCCAAGATATGATACTGTTCTTTATATTACTGCATCCTTTGTTGGTGTTGGTTGTCTTGTTTTCATTATTATTACAGTATTTATGATCTGGGATAATCGTCGTAGAAATAAGGAACAAGGTGTTAATTGGACTTATAAAGATATTCCAACTAAAGAATTAGATGATTTCTTTTTTGATAAAAGATTTAGATGGATGATTTAATTTTTAAAGATATTTGATATATCTTTTTAGATATTAATATTTAGAATAAAATTAAATAGATTCAAGTGATAAAGATTTAATTAAACTTATTTCTAAGATTGTTTTTTTTTGTTTTGTTTTTATAATTTATGTAACTAAGTTAATTAAAGATATCTTCTATATGACATTTCACCATAAGCAGTAGCCACACACACACTTTCTACTCTTTTAAACATAATTAAACATAATGGCTTTAATTTGTTATGTTATCACCTGTTATTTTCGTAGCAATCAATAAATTATTATTGCGGAGCAACCAATAAAATCTTAATGAAATCTCAATAAAATCTCAATAAAATCTCAATAAAATCTCAATAAAATCTCAATAAAATCTCCCCTTTTTTAAAAACTCTCTTTTCTTCTTTTATTCACAATACATTAAATTAAAATTGAGTTTTCAAAATGACAATTTCAACTGTTTTAGTTACTGGTGCAAATGGGTTTGTTGCAAAACATATCATTGGTAAACTTTTAGAAAGAGATTATAAAGTTATTGGAACTGTGAGATCACAACAAAAAGCTGATTATGTCTTTAACCAATTTGGAAAAGATTCAAGATTATTATTTGAAGTTGTCACTGACATTAGTAAATCTGAAAATTTTGATGTTGTTTTTAAAAAACATAAAGACATTGAGTTTGTTCTACATACAGCTTCACCTGTAAATTTTGTTGCTGAAGGTGATTTTGAAAATCTATTTAAAGCTCCTGCGGTTAATGGCACATTATCTGTGTTACAAAGTATAAAAGATAATGGTAAGAATGTCAAGAGATTAGTATATACATCATCAATTGTTTCAATTCTACCTTTTAATCAGTATGATAATCCAGAATTAACAATATCAGAAAAAGATTGGAATCCAATTCAATGGGAAAATGTGAACAATGCACTTCTTGGTTATTTATATTCAAAAACTTTTGCTGAAAAAACAGTTTGGAATTTTATGGAAGAACATAAAAATGAATTAAACTTTACAGTAAATACTATTAATCCAACTGTTGTTTTAGGTCCTCAATATTTTGATGAAGATGCTAAACAAAGTGAACTTAATAGTACTTGCCAAAATATCAAAGCCTTATTATCATCAAATCCTGAAGATACACATTTATTTCAAGGTTATAATATACAATCTGTTCATATATCTGATGTTGCTGAAAATGAAATCCAAGCAATGGAAATGGAATCAAGTGGTAATAGAATTATTGTTACATCTGGTGAAAGATATACTTTACAATCTGCTTTGAATATTATTAATGAAGAATTTCCACAATTTAATGGTAAAATTGCTAAAGGTGATCCTGAACATGAAAAAGATATTACTACAATTAATGTTGACAATACAAAATCTATTGAATTACTTGATGGTTATAAATATAAACCTTTTAAACAACAAATTGTTGAGTTAGTTCAACAATTAATCAATGTCAATAATGCAGTTTAATTATTGATAATTACATTTTATTAAAATTTAATTCTAAAAACAACTATATATTAAGTTTTAAAGTTCCTATTTTATAAAATTTAAACTATAAAGTTCCCTCTTCCCAAAGTTCTCTGTAATCCATTTCTTTATATCTCTTAATTGATTCACAAAGAGAATTGATTTTTTCATTTGATATACATAATTCATTATACTCATCAAATAATCTTTCAACATAAACAAAACCTTTATCTTTACGATCTTCAGGCATTGTTTCAGGACGATGATAATTGAAATAAACTTTATTATGATCTCTAGCAATGTGTCTAACAACATCTTTGGGGCTCATTGTAAAAGGTTTAATCATAATATAAATTTGATCTCTTCCACCTCCTCTTAATGGACAATGAAATTTTGAATAAGATATAATTATTTCAGTTGGAACTTTTGCAATTAATTTATCCATAATTTGATCATAATTCTTATCCAACATCAAATCAAGAAAATTTACTGGTGAATCAGGTTCTGTAACTAACATGATCTTGATTTGACCATTTGAAGTATGATAATTATCTTGTGGATTAATATTTGAATGTTTAAATACAATTGGTAACCTTTTATGTTTAAATTCAACTAATGCTTTAGCTAATGGACCATTATCATTCTTTTGAGCATGATTAATATCAAAAGGTCTAAAGATATAGATATAACCAACAGGCTTATTATCAAATTTAATCTTAACATAAGATGCTAACATTGTTTGTTGAAAATAAGGAATAAATGTATCATTAGCTTTACTAAATATATTTAATTCAAGATGTCTTAAAGAATCAAAAATACACCATTTCATACAACCAGGAATTGAAACACCAAATATTTTTGAAGGATCACTAATAGGTTGAAAATGAAAGTTTGCAACATCAGATTTATAAGCTAATTCTTTTTCAGCCAATTTGATAGCACGAGCTTCAGCAGCAGCAGCTTTAGCTTGTCTTTTAGCTTCACGTCTTTGGTATTCAGCTTCACGCTTTTCTTTTTGTCTTTGTAATGCCTTTTCTTCTTTAATTCTCTTTGCAGCAGCAGCTGCAATCTCTTTAACCTTTTTTGATTGTTCTTCTGTAACAATAATTTGAACAGGTTCAAAAATAACATTCATACCAGTAGTCATTGTAGCTGAAATTATAGAATTTGAAAGGTTTATATACAAAAAATTAAATGAAGATTAATTGAAAATTGATTAAATAATATAATTGGGTAATAATTTATAAAAATGGTGAATAAATAAATGTAGTAAAGTGATTGATTGTTAAAGAAAGAATAAATAATTGAAAATTTGAGGGAGATATCTACTCCTTTTATATTCCAAATAATCTCAATTATACTGAGACATTTTTCTCTTTTCTGTTTGGGTTCTATCATATAAAATTGTTCTATTTGAGATGCTTTAAAGTCTCAATTGAGATATAATTACATCTCAAGTAATTTAAAACTTCTCAAAAACAAAAGTAACCCTAACGCTTAATTTTTGAAACTCACGTGACTAACACTCAGGGCATTTTAGAAGCAAAAATCTAAAGCAGTCTTTTCATTTTTTTTCCCAAAATGTTCGGATGTTAAAAAGACCCACCAAAACTTTCCAATTAAAAATTATCACCAGAAATTATTCACTTTCTTGAAAAACCTCTTTTAGAGAGATCATTAACCTTGAAAAATCCGTTCATCAGATTTATAAATAAGACGAAATGGGAGGAACTCGTGAAAAGAAAGTCGAATACTTCGCTAAATTAAGAGAATTATTAGAAGAATACAAATCTATCTTCATCGTTGGTGTTGATAATGTTACTTCCCAACAAATGCATGAAACCAGAAAGTCCTTAAGAGGTAAAGGTGTTGTCTTAATGGGTAAGAACACCATGGTTAGAAGAGCTATTAGAGGTTTCTTATCAGATTTACCAGATTACGAAAAGATTTTACCATTCGTTAAAGGTAACGTTGGTTTCATTTTCACTAACTCTGACTTAAAGGAAATCAGAGATATCATTACCTCAAACAGAGTTGCTGCTCCAGCTAGAGCCGGTGCTGTTGCTCCAGCTGATGTTTGGATTCCAGCCATCAACACTGGTTTAGAACCAGGTAAGACCTCTTTCTTCCAAGCTTTAGGTGTTCCAACCAAGATTGCCAGAGGTACCATTGAAATTTCAAACGAAGTTAAAGTTGTTGAAGCCGGTGCTAAAGTTGGTCCTTCTGAAGCTGCTTTATTAAACTTGTTAAACATCTCACCATTCACTTACGGTTTAGTTGTTGTCCAAGTTTACGATAATGGTCAAGTTTTCGAAGCTAGTGTCTTAGATATTACTGATGATGAATTAGTTTCACACTTTGTCTCAGCTATCAACACTATTGCTTCAGTTTCTTTAGCTGTTGGTTACCCAACTTTACCATCTGTTGGTCACTCTGTTGTCAATGCTTACAAAGACTTATTAGCTGTTGCCATTGCTACCAAATTTGTCTACCCAGAAATTGAAGATTTAATTGACAGAATTGAAAACCCAGACAAATACGCTTCAGCTGCTCCAGCTGCTGCTGCTGCTTCATCATCTGCTGCTGCCGAAGAAACTGCTCCAGAAGAAGAAGAAGAAGAATCTGATGCTGATATGGGTTTCGGTTTATTCGATTAAAGAATTTAAACTGAAATCATTTTAATTAATTTATATTTTATTTAAAAATTTAAAAAGGGATTGATTGATTGAGTTTATCTTAGATTTGTTAAGAAAAATGTTACTGTTTAACTATATTGATGTTTTACTTCTTTGAATGAATACTCTTCTATTTTGAAAAAAATAATAATTCATATTGTAGACTTTTACGAGTAAATAGGTGATTATTAGATTTATTTATTATAGAGTTATTGAATAATTTATGCAGCTTGAAATTCTAAACTTCTCTTAATTACACCAACTGTTGCACTTGATTGAATCTTTTCATTACCGCCTTTAGAAATAGCATATTCAATTTCACTTAAACCATCTAATATTAATGATCTTGTTTCTTGATTAAGTTCATAATTATCTAAAATTTCTATAAAACCTTGTAATAAATCAATTAATGCTAAACCTTTCAATTGTTTAATTCTAGTTAATGTAGAAATAGCTGTACTCCAATCATCTTTTAGGATTGAATCTAATACTGTTTCAATATCTTTTGGATGAGGTGAACCAATAGATTCATAAATCATATCTTCATCAATTTCATCACCTTCGTTTACAGCTGCTTTACAAGCTTGTAATACATTCAATGCCTTTCTCATATCACCTTTAGATAATTTTAATAATGCTGCTTCTGCTGGTTCAGTAATTTTTAAATGTTCTTTAACAATAATATTTGAAATATTATTCTTAATTGATAATTCACTTAATGGTTGAAATCTAAATCTTGTACATCTTGATAATAAAGCAGGATTTAATTTATGTGCATAATTGGCCAATATACAGAATCTTGTATTCTTTGTATATTTTTCAATGATTCTTCTTAATGCATTTTGAGCAACATTTGTCATAGCATCAGCTTCATCTAATATAATTAATTTAAAACCTTTACTAAATATTTGCATCGTACTTGCAAAATTCTTAATTTGATTTCTAACAACTTCAATACCTCTATCATCTGATGCATTTAATTCCAATACCATATTCTTATAATTGTTACCATAAATTTCTTTAGCTAATGCTATTATAGTAGATGTTTTACCAGTACCTGGTGGGCCATAGAATAATAAATGTGGTAATCTTCCATCGTGTACAAATTTACGTACAGTTTCAACAACTTCACTTTGACCATACACATCGTCTAAAGAATCTGGTCTATACTTTTCAACCCATGGAAGGTTTTCTGATGTTCTTTCTTTACTCATATTTGATTGAACAAATGGATTCTGATAAATTTTTTTATTAGTTAATGAAAAGTATAATTGAATTTTGTAAGAAGTTTCGCGTTTTTTTTAAATTTTTTCGAGATTAAAAATTTTAATATTGAAGATTCCTTTTTTGTTTATTCCTAAAAATTTAGTAGAAGTTTTTGTTAAATAAGTGATTGTTGGTGTATTATAGTATAAATAATCCATTAAATTTTCATTTAATCGATTTTTTTTTGAGAGTTTAACTCATCATTTTAATGAAAGAAATAATGACGATTTATGAATCTCTTGATCTGGCCTGAAATCAACTTATTTGGATCTGAAATATGCATTTGTCAATATATACGTTCACTTCCAAAATTTTTGATACTATCAATTGAATAAACAATCAGTAGTAACATCTAAGTATTGTAATGTGCAGTAAATTAATAAATTGTTAACAAAAGCAAAATTCATATCACCTGACTGATTTTTAGTAGTGTCCGGATGAACAAATAGAAAACTTTCAAATTAAATTTAAATATAAATAAATATGCTTTAATATTCAACAACAAAACATCATTTTTTACTTTATTAATGAAATTCAATTGATATTTAGTTAATAGAATGTCTTCTGAGAATACGGATAAGTCAATCGATTTTAATATTTGTAACTTAACTGATCATGCAAATGCTAATCAACTCTGAACTCCTTGATGGACTGCAAAATAGATCAATAAGGCTTTGAGCTATAGATCAACCCCAGACATAACTAATTCTAAGTAAACTGTTGTTAAATTAATTCAAGAAGTTATGGCGAAATCGATTTTGGTGATTGATTGGTTTAAAAGGTATACTGTCCCTAAATTAAAAATAAACAATAAGTTATAACACTCAAAATAAAATTTATGAACCTTCACAGGTCACAGTGGCATTGCTCTTATATTTCCATTTGGGATCATCCTTCTAGCACCATTTCCATTTCCATTAACATTACCATAACTACTAATTCTATTATTAGTTGTCCCTCCACCTCTACCTTGTGTGACTCCTCCACCTCTTCTTCCTCCTCTTAAAGTCTTACGTCTCTTGTATGATGATTTACCTCTAGATTGAGATGGTCTCTTACGTTGTGAATAATTATTTGCAGCAGCCATACTAGATGTTGTTGCTTGTGATTGTGTTGATTTCAATTCATCAATAACTCTTTTATTATCTTCAGCTTCTTTTTCAAGAAAATATTTGGATGTAGAACCTGTAATAATTGGCGTTAAATTTGATCTTTCTTGTCTTAATTTCGTTATCTCAGCTTGAAAAAAATGATAATGTTTAACTTGATCAGGTTTTAAACCTTGAATCTTAGAGTATTCTGTAGCTGTTGGTAATGTCTTTGCAACCTCTTTTAAACTTTCTATTGAAATAACAGAATCACCTTTTGTAAATTTCAAATATCCCATAGCTGTATTTCTGCATTCCTTAAGTGAATTAAAAGCTCTGAGAAAGTTTCTTTCATCTTCTTTATTAATGAATGTCATTTGAGGCAAAACTATTCTGTTTGGTGCCATTAAAGCTTTAGCAGATGTAATTTTAGGTGTTGATGAAGGACATTTGAAATCATTTATATTTGTGGTGGCTCTTGATGCAACTCTTGATGAGTTTGGTGTAATATTTGCAGGTCCATTATTATTACCAGCACTATTTGGAAGTTGCAGTGAAACCAGTAATATAATCTTTTTTTCACCTCTTAACAATTTGTCCGCATTTGAACTTGTTCTAATATAACTTGAAGCAAAACCTGCACCATTAAACACTGAAAATTCTTCTAAGACTTTTTCTGAAATCAAATTAAATGAGAGTCTTTCAACCTCAGTTTTATCTAAATCCTTACCAGAACCATACAGTGGTAAGTTTTGATGGCCTAATTTCATAACTTTATTACTCTTAGAACCTTTAAACAAATCTTGACAATGAATTAAAGTAACATTTCCACCTTGGATAGATTGGACAAGTTTTGTAAAATCTTGAGCAACACTTGTCAAATCTTTTTTAATGACTTTACCAGTCAAACCTCTAGCACAATTATCACATTGTTGATGACAATCCTTTTTATCAAAATCTTCATTAAAATATTGTAAAACTTGTTGACGACGACAATCAGTTTTATTTTCACAATACTGAATAACTTGACGTAATTTTTCAAGATGTTTCTCTTTTGAATTTGAATCTAAGTCTTTATCTCTTGAAATCATACTTTGTAAAGTTCTAGCATCTCTGAAAGTATAAAAGATTGTACAATGTGAAAAATTACCATCTCTACCAGCTCTACCAGTCTCTTGATAATAACCTTCTAAAGTTCTAGGTATTGTTAGATGAACCACAAAACGTACATCTGGTTTATCAATACCCATACCAAAAGCAATAGTAGCACAAATAACTTTTATATCACCATTTTGCCAACCTTTCTGAATACTTAATCTATCTTCTGGAGTCATACCAGCATGATAATATGCAACCTTTAAGCCATTGGCTTGTAATTTATATGATGTATCTTCACATGATTTTTTGGAATGACAATAAATAATACCTGTTTGATCTCTAAAATTATTTCTAATCATTTCTTCAATTTTATCAAGACAATCTTTAGTCTTCGGTAATAATTCATAAAATAAATTAGTTCTATTAAAACTTTGTTTCAATGATACGAAATTATCATTTAACTTCAAATTATGGATGATATCTTCTTTAACATGATTATTAGCTGTAGCTGTTAATGCCATCATTGGAATATCAGGATATCTTAATTTAAAATCTTTCAATTGTGTATAATCTGGTCTAAAATCATGACCCCAACTACTGACACAATGTGCTTCATCAACAACAATTCTTGCTAATTTATGTTGTCTATAAAGTTTATCAATTGCATTTTTAGCTTGATTTGAAGCAGCAACCATTTCTGGTGACAAATAAACAATATCTAAAAATCCATCAACTAATAAATTAAATGTCTTCTTTCTTTCCTCTGGTGAACCTTTCGAACTTATCATACCAGCTTTAATATTCTTTTCCCAAAGATGATCAACTTGATCTTGCATTAAAGAGATTAAAGGTGATACAACAATAGTTGTACCTTTAGTATTACCAGATTTAACAATTGCAGGTAACTGATAACATAAAGATTTACCACCACCAGTTGGCATCAAAACAAATACATCTTTACCAGCTAGTGTTGCATTAATAGCTTCTAACTGATTTGATCTAAAAGATTTTAATCTAAATATTTCATTTAATCTGACATATACTTCTTCAGTCCATGGATATGTTGGTTCTTTCTCACCAACATTCATTAATTCTTCGTCAAAAGTTTCATCCATAAAATCATAATTTTGTGATTGAGCTGGAGAACTTGGAATTGGTATTGGGGAATTAATTTCAGGTAAGGGTAAATTATTAACTTTTAAATCTTCATCTTCATCATCTAATATAATAATATCATCATGATCTTCTTTCTTAACCATATCACGTTCATCGTCAAATTCTTCTTGGTCATCATCATCTTCCTCATCCTCGTCATCTCCAATTTCTTCTTCAATTTCACTATCACTAATATTAATATTGTTGTTATCTTCCTCACTATTTTCTAATTCTTCTTCAATATCATCAGGAATTATAATATCTGGTGTAAATATAGTTCTTGAATTTGGAATTGTTTCTTCAATTTCATCTAATTCTTCGTTACTTGAATTTCTTAAGTTTTCAATTTCTTTTCTAACACTATCATTATCAGTACGATATCTATAATTATCATCTGAATCACTATTATTATTGTTGACACTATTAGCTTCAAGAATACTCGTTTCATTAGCTGAAACAAATCCATCATCTGAATCTTGATAATCTTGATCAACAGTTGGATCATCATTAAAATAATCACCACCAACTATAAATTCTTCATCACTTTGATGTATTGAATTATCTCTATTATCAGGACTTGTCATCAGTTTTTCTTGACTATAAATCTCATCAATCTCATCTTGTTCTCTATTGTTTAATTCAGTCCGTCTAGTTAAATGCTTATCAAAAGAATTATGTGCAGATATTTCTTCCAAATCTTCATCTTCAACAACTATGTTATGTATCACGGTTGAGTTGATAGGATTAAGTCTTCTATCATCACCATCATTTCTGTTACTTTTTTTATTAGTTCTCTTTTCATTATTTGATCTTTGGTTAGGAAATGAATTAGTAGAAATATCATCATCATTAAAACTTGAATCAAATAATTCATTAAGTTCTTCTTCTGTTTCCTTTCTTCTAAGTTGAGTAGTCATTAGTTTATTATTATTAATGATATTATGATTTGTATTATTAGCAGAACTCATAACTGGAGAAACAACTGAATGGTTAGAAATTGTTGCTTGTGTTATATTATTAATTTTTTGAGATTCATTCATTGATTCCATCACATCAATAGATGGTTGATTTTTATTAGTTTCTGAAGATTTTTTTGATAATAATTCTTGCAATTGTTGTTGGAATAAATTATCCCTTTCACATAATTTACTTAAATTTTCTAATAATTTCTTTCTCTTACCTTTCTTTTGATCTTCAGATAATGCAGTTGATTCACCAATTTCACATCTCTCAGTTAATAAATCAATAATGTTACCACGTAAATCTATTATACGATTCTGAAGTTTTTCAATTTCATCTCTTGTTTCATTAATATTTGTATTATTGTTGTTGTTTAATTGTCTACCTAATATATCATTGGGTATAAAAGGTCTATTAAATATTGAACCACTTGAAAGATTATTAGTATTATTACTTCTATTCAATATTGTAGATCTATCAATATTATTGGTGATTTTAGCAAGTGTTTGACTAACTTTTGATACTTTAGGTAATGGCCTATCAAATATTTCATTAAAGTCATCATCACTATCACTATTATCGTCTGGTGTATGTTTTGAAGTCTCTGGAGGAGGTAATGGTGGTAAATTCACATTATGATTTGTTAAAGGTCTTGTAGTTGTTGCTTTATTCGTTACGGGTGGAGCTGGTTCATGTTCATCATCAAATGTAAGATCTATTATGGGTTGTGCATTATTGATATTATTTACGGCGGTATGATTGTTATTGGTGCTATGCTGCTGATTTTGATTATTATTATGAGCCACTAATTGTCTTTTCTTTTGAACATCATTTGGAGAATTTCTGGCAAGCATTAAATTAGGTTTTCTTCTTGAGATCTTTTCAGTTAATAAAGAAGAAGATAATTGTATTGATTGTTGAATATCATTTTGTTGAGAATTATTATTGTTTTGATCATTATTTTCAATACTCCTTGCCCGTACTGCAGTAATTGATGTGTTATTGAATGATAAATCAGATACTCTTGAACCATTAAAAGATCTAGGTGTATGAATATCCTTTAAACTTTGGATATTTGGAATATTTGCCTTTGAAGTTTCAAGCCAATCCAAATGCTTTTTAAGATTGTTCTTCATATTAACTTCTTCTCTTTTTTTCCAAAAGTGTGTCTTATGCAAATATATACCTAAATATATCACTAAATCACACACTTCTAGTAACCAAACTTTTCCAGACCAACTTTTTAAACTTTTTGTTATTCTAATCTTTATTATTTTTACTTGAGATCAGAAACGTAAACAAACAAAAAAAAATATCGTGTCAGTTTACATCTGGACACCAGTCTAAATTTTTCACGTGATTGATTTTCTCTATAAAGATTTCAGCCATAGTTAAAAAATATAGGTTTAATTAATTTCGTTAAACAATTTAAAATGGAGTTTAATTGCCATTGGACTCTAGCGGTTTTCTTCTCTTTGGGTGTTAGCAAGTATCTCAAGTGCCTGTACTTTACCTCTTCTATTACATTACTAAAAGATCTATTCTTATTCATTTCATAACTTGAGTCATTCATTAACTATAATTTATTCAACAAGTAATTACAATCGCAATGTTTTTAAGATCATTAACACTTAGAAGATTATATTCAACAGTATATCCTAAATTCACTAAAGAGGAATTCGTTAAGAGAATTGGTAACACACCATTGATTAAATTAGAATCTTTATCAAGTGAATTAGGAAGAAATATTTTCTACAAGGCTGAATATTTAAACCCAGGTAAATCTGTTAAAGATAGACCTGCTTTATACTTATTAGAAAATGCTTTAAAGAACAATCACATTAAACCAGGTGGTACTTTAGTTGAAGCTACTGCTGGTAATACAGGTATTGCTTTAGCTTTATTAGGTAATACTTATTCTCCACCTTTTAAAGTTAGATTATACGTTCCTGAAACTTTAGTTCCTGAGAAAATTACAATTTTAGAAGGTTTAGGTGCAACTGTTGTTAAATGTCCAATTGTTCCAAATGATCATCCTCTGTTCATCAATAATCAAGCTGCTAAATTTGCTACTAAAAATGAAAATGCTTATCATGTTAATCAAATGGATAATTTATCAAATAGAGAAGCACACTTTAATACAACAGGACCAGAAATTTGGGAACAAACCAATGGTAAAATTGATGCATTTATAACAGGTACAGGTACTGGTGGTACTTTTAGTGGTGTTACTGAATTTTTAAAATCAAAGAATCCAAAAATTAAAGCATTCATTGTTGATAGGGAAGGTAGTGCTTTACATTCATATGTTCAAAGTAATGGTACAGATTTAAGTTATGAAGGTAAATCATTTGTTGAAGGTGTTGGTAAATTAGGTATTGTTGGTAATTTACATGATGTATTAAATTTAGCTGACGGTTCCTATAGAATTTTAGATATTGATGTTTTAAAAATGATGTATCGTTTATTAGATGAAGAAAATTTATCACTTGGTGCAAGTAGTGGATTAAATATTCAAGCAGCTGCAGTTTTAGCTAAAACTTTACCAGAAGGTTCAAATGTTGTTACTGTTTTAGCTGATGATGGTGAAAAATATCAAAGTAAAGCTTTTAATAAAGAATGGTTGATAGAAAATGGTCATTGGGATAATTTACCACAAGATTTAAGGAATAAATATGCAACTTATAAAGCTTAACTTGAAACTTTTAATTAAGAGTTTATCAGTTTATAATCATAAATAATCATAGATACAAAAGTAATCTCTCTTTACAAGTATAAATAACAAGGAAATGCTCTAGAAAGAAGCCCTAAAGCCCTAATTTTTACCCTAACAAACAAAAACCTCCAATAATATTATTTCCAAAATATAAAAAAAAATCATAACAAAAATTTTCTTTACTTTCTTTAAAACTTTTTTCTTCTTCTTTACAATGTTTTTAACATAGACACCCAGAGTCACGGTATGAATTCATTCTCTTTGTTCATGCAAATGTCATTTCTTTAGTGGCATTTTTCGTGCTCGCGGTAGTCTTAGAGTGAAGTGTTTTGCCCAACTTTTAAATGTCGTGTCTCTCTGTTTAAAATAGGTTGACTATGCGGTTCTAAACTTACATATCTAATTCTAATTTTAATTCTTTTTTTGTTATTTATCATTCCTGATTGATTGTTATGTATATTCAAGTAAATAAATAAAGTTTTTGAACCACTCATTAAAAGTCTCTTTCTTTTCCCAGTAAATGATCAATTAAAATTATAATTAGTAACAAACATTATATCAATTTTGCATCAATCTTTTCTTGTTCTCTCTGTTTAATCTTCATCTCCAGCAACCTAGGTATTGGACAACAAGGTGATCTAGCTTCTTTACCATTCTCTTGATAAAACTTTGTACAACATTGGTATAATTGATCTATAAGTTTTGTACATTTGGATTCATTATAATTTGTTCTCTTTAAACAGTCTATTCATTTCATTTCATTTCATTTCATTTGTTAGCTTTCAAAAGTTTTAAAAATTTAACCTTTATAAATTAAACATACCTTGGATTAAACAAGCTTCTGGTTTACATGGATCACTCATTCTTTATGATGTATTGTAGTTTTATGGTTGTGAATTGTTAATGGTTAAAAACATAATTTTCATTTCTGTGTAAATTTTTTTCTATATAAAAACATCACCAATATTAAATTACCAAGAACAGTACCAACATACTATATTTTTTATTCTACGAGTAAAATATATAAATATATAATAATAATAATAATAATAATAATAGATTCTATATCACTTTGGATTTTATTTCGTTCGATTGGTCTATACAGTGTTTTAAGTGCAATTTTATCATACTCTTTGCTTTTGTGTACATGAGTTTTCATTATTTCTTTGTATCATTATAATCATGAACATTTGGAACAAATCCTTTCATAGCTAGAATTTCAAAGGAGTTAGTAACAATTCTTTGATTTAATTAAAAAAATCTGTTGATATACTTACGTGATTCATCAATTATCCATAATGCTGTTCCACTAACATTACTTATAGAATTCTCCATACGAACATTCTTTTCATATTCTTTAATTGCTTCATCAATTTCAACTAGATTTTATTCTAAGTTAGTAAATAATCATTTTAATGATTTAATTGAGGATTTCACATACCTGGCTTTATTCCATTCTCTATTAATTGTTTTCTTAACATCCCCATATGATAAAGCATCTTCATCTCTCTCTTTTGTGTCAATCTTCGTTCATTAACTATTTGAATATCTCTCTTCTTTCTCTGTTGATTAAAAGTATTCTGTTGAATCGCTATTGTCTTCATACTCTTTAATGAAGTTTCCATCATCTTTGATTCTAAATCAACTCTTGCTTGATAATTATCAATAGCTAAATATGCAAGTGTCACAAGTGCTGTAACTGTGACTGAATCTCTGACTACACTTACACTTGATGTTGTTTTCTCTTTCTTGCTTGAATTTGAACTGGAGTTTGAATTTGAGCTTCGATTAGTTGAATTGGTATAATTCGTTGTTGTACTTGTATTTTTATTGTTTGATCTTGGTGAATCTTGAAAGAAACTTGGTGGTGTAATTGTTGATTTAAACCTGTTAAAACACCTAATGTTTCTTTTATTAGTTGTTATTAATCTACCATTTATACTAATCATTCTACCTTAATTGAATAACTAATCCTCTCTTCAACAATTGTGTTCGGTTGTGTTGTGTTAAATCTGAAATGACGTTAAGTACATTCTTATTAATTTTTTTTTTTTTTTTTTTTTTTTTTTTTTTTTTTTTTTTTTTTTTTTTTTCTTTTTTTATTTCTATGTGTTTTTTTTTAGTTATGAATTTATTACTATGAGGATTTAAATAAAATTACACAAGACTACAATAATTTCGATAAGAATAAGATATAATATTTCACAAATAATAAAAAGCCATGTATAATCCAATTAACAAAATAATTTAATTAACTATATTAATTTTTTTTTAACAAAAATTTTGAATGATATGTTTTAAACAAAAAGCTCTCTTAATGACGTCTTGATTCAGCAATGACAGTGTTCATTTCTTCAACTTTAGCCTTAGCTCTTTGGAAAGTACCTAATCTCTTTTTGGCAACTTTTCTAGCTCTCTTTTCACCAGCGTTTCTGATCAATTCAATTAATCTTCTTTCATATGGAGCTAAACCTGAAACTTCTCTGACAATTGAACGAACAAACTTGGATCTTTGTGATAAAGCACCCTTTCTTTGGGAGATCTTTGGTTGTCTTTCTAATTGTTCAACCTTTTTACCCTTGTTAACACCAGTAGCAATACCTATTAAAGCTTGTTAGTACTTATTATTCAGTCTATATTTTAAGAGTATTCTATGATGTATTTGAGATCTGTTTTGTTGGATTTCCATTTCTTCTTGGTCTATTATTAATTGCTTCATTATAACATGTTTGGTATGAAATATTAACATTTTCTATAATATTAACAACACATCAACTAAATTTTACTTAATTATTTTGAAAAATGATTATAAAATGCAATGAGACAATAACTTCATAAACTGTGCAATCCAACTTCAAACACTTCAACTACATATAATTGTTTGATCTCTCCAATAGTCTAATATAAAATAATCCTTTCCTATGTCTTAATAAATTTCTTTAAATCAAATCTTTACAAAATACAATTTCCTTCAAAACTCATCAATAATACAAAAATAAATATCCCACATCTTTATAAACAAAATACATCTTTGTGATCTCCAATACTTCAGTACATCTCAAATACATCATATATATCGATATTCATTCACCACATACCTGATTTAGTAGCCATTTTTGATTTTGGTTTATTTGTTGATACTAAGAATATTAACTTTAAAGGAAGAATTTCAATTTTTATTAAAAATTTCTGAGTCGGTTTTTTTTTCTCTTTGATTGTAGACTTCCGAATTCGGAAACAAAAGTGTTTTTCAGCAAGCATTAAGTAGGAAATTTTGAGATGTGCGGATGTTTTTGAAAAAAGTTTGGGTGCTTTTTGGGGAAATAGCAGTCACAATTAGGAATGAGTTTAGGGCTATTGAAATTCACGTGATAATTATATGAAGCCCTAGAAAATTAGTTACAAATCATACCAATAACAATAGAATGCTTAAAAATAATTTAGTTTTACTTTTATCTATATATATATATATATATTATTTACATGATAATTCATTATAGACCAGTCTTAAAGAAACCGTAAGTTTCATCAATAGGTTTCTTAACTTTAGTCTTTAATACAGATCTTTGAACGTGTTCTATTTCTGTAAAATCTTTAACGGTTAATGGTTCTAAATCATACTTCAATTCAGCTAATCTATCAATCAATTGTCTTGGAGTGGAACCAAAATATTTATCCATGTGATCTGTGAAAGTATATCTCTTCAATTCAGCTGTATGTTCTCTCTTTTCAGCATTGAATAAATGTTCATATAATTTTTGTTTTGAAGCAATAAAGTTTAATTTTGTATCATAACCTTTTACTTCAACATCTGCAAAATGTATATGTCTCTTAACACCATTAACATAAACATTTCTTGATCTAGCTGATAATGGATCTTTTCTTTCTAATACTTTCTTTAATACTCTGTTACGTAATTCCCAGCCTTTAACACCTAATTGTTTAATTCTAAATTTACTATCTTTAATAAGATAGTTGTCTAAACCACCTTCTTTAGAGATTGTTCTAATAACACTATGTGAAATGTTCATTCTTGGTAATCTTTGGTTTAAAACTTCACTCCATAATGATTTTTTATTAGCATTATGTCTTTGAATATAGGAACGTTTCATATCATATTTAGTTCTATAAAAACCTTTACCTACTTTAGAACCACCATATAAACCTTTATTTAAATATTTATGATTGATATCGGCAGCATATCCATATCTAACATTGCTATAACCATACTTTGGCATTTTAAGAAAACTATTCTTATTAACAAAATCACCTTCTTTCCATGGTCTATATCTTTTACCTCTAGCCTTTGTAGCTACCCCTGTTACTTCAGCAACAGAACTGCTACTGAATAGTCTTATGCAAAATCCAAAAGGTTGAATATTACTCTTAAGACCTATTATGCTCAACATATTTGTCTATAATTATTAAGAGTTAACTTTATAAATCTTTCTTTCAATTGATTTCCTATTTTAATTCTTCTGTAATTTTTATTTTTTTCGTCGATTAAAAAAACTTAATGTCAACTTCCGGAGAAAAAATGAATTCCGACTTATTCTGATTAAATATTTTACAATTTAATTTATACTTATATTTATATAAATTCTAAAAACACAATGCATTTCAGATTATTTGTTCATTTTTTTAGTTATTTACTTGTATTTGTGGTTTGGTTCTCTACTGATATGATTTATTTATTGAACAACTTTTTAGTCCAACCTGTAGATTTATGAACAGCTTCCTTTAAATCTTTTTCAACATGATCAACACTTTTACTTACTTGTGGACCAATTTTTGAATCATTATTAATATCTGGAATATTAGCAGCTTTTAATTTTTCAATTTCAGCTTTTAAATCTTCAATTTCTTGTAGTTGTTCAGAAATTTGATCTTCTAATTCTTGATTCTTATTCATAACTTCAAGATTTCTTTCCATTGTTACTTTAAGATCGTCTTCAAGACTCTTTGGAATATTCATATCTTCAGGCGATGGCATTGATAATGATTTTACTCTTGTTTTTAAATTAGATAATTGTTCTCTCATTTCTTTATTTTCATCAGTTAATTCAGCAATTGTCATTCTCCCTTGAATCATTTCATTTGCAATATTAATATGCTCTCTATTTAAAATAGTATAACTTGATTCAATCTTTCTAATTTCTTTTTTCAAAATTGAATTTTTTAAACGTAATTCTTCCATTTCTTCTTTTCTTTCCTTTTCAACTCTATGTATTTCATCAAATTCTTCACTATATCTCTTTAATGAAATTGATAAAATTTTAACTTCCATTGCATCAGTTATAAATTTATCAACATCATATGAATCAACTGTAATTTTTAGTTTCTTATTTGTAATAATAGATAAAGTTGATGAACTTGATTTCTTTTTGAATAAGCCTAAACCTGAACTAACTTCTTCAGCATCATCAGTTACTGTAAATGGATTTCCATCTTCATCAAGAGCTTCAGCTTCAGTTGATTTTCGTTCAATTGAATAAACATTAAACAATCCATCTTTTAAGAATTCAAGTAAATCATCAAATTTTAATTGTAATAATTTATCTTGATTTTTAATCATTAAAATAATGGCAAATTTTAAAATTGCGTCAAAACCTTCAGCTATGACAATATCTAAAATTCTTAAAACAAATTGTAGTGGAAATTTATAAGCAAAAAATGTTAAAAACCATTGAGTTGCATACATTGTTGAATTAACACCTTGTCTTAATAAATGTAAATATAAATTTGGTAATAATTCTTCTAAAATTCTATCAAATTGATATAATTTTAAATGTAAACCAGTCATTTCTGGTAAATACATACTTCTTATATTATAACCATGCATCAATCTTTTAAATAATGCTAATGTTTCAATTTCTTCTTGTATTGATTGACTTGATTTTGTTGATAAAATATAAGCAGCTTTTGTATCTTCAGGTTTAAGTTCTTTGGTCTTAGTTTCATCAGTCTTTGATTCTTCTTCAGTTATACCTTCTTCAATTTTAACTTCATCAGGTTTACTTTTTTCAGCGTTATTAGAAGTTTCAGGTTGTGAAAAATGTGGAATTGTAGGTGTTATTGGAGTTGATGCAGGTTTATTTGTTGTAATCATTAATAATAAAGGAACAACCAAGAAGGCCATACCTTGAGTATAACCGACCTCAGGATCTAAATTAGAATAAGCTTTAATAACATCGTATAAAGAATGTTTATCAATTCCACCACCATTTTCATAATGAATAAATGAGGTTCTTGTTAAATCCAATTTTATATTTTTTTCAAATTCTGAAGGTTTGATTAATAAATCTTTAAATTGTTCAATTGTAAATTCTTTTGGGTTTGAATTTGCAACTAATTGCCAAATAATACCTCTAATTTGTGTTGGAATACCTGATGCTAATGCAGTTGATAATTTTTCGGGCTCACTCGTGACTACTGATGAATAATCATTAACAACTTTAGTCCAGAATGGCCAATCAATATTAATTAATTCAGGATCAAGAATATCATGTGATTCTTCTAAATTACTTGCTGTTGTTCCAGATACATCTGTATCATTAATTACATCCGGATCATCGAATAAAGTAGCACTCTTTTTTAAGTTAAAAATAGATCTTAAACTAATAACTGTATCATTAATTTGTTCTTTTGATTTATCATCAATTGTTTGCAATTCTTTATTTGTTTGATTTAATTTATCCAACATAAAATCAAAATTTTCAGCATTTTTACCATCTTTGCTACTTAAAATATTTGTAGGATTTGAATCATCAGAAGAATCTATAATTGGTAATGAATTTAAAGATTCTTTTGAAGTTGGACCTCTCTTTAACCAAGATGTGAAAATTGATGGAGATCTATGTCTTTGTCTTTGAACTTCTGTTAATTGAGGAGGAATTGGTGGTGGAACTAAATCATCAGCCTTACTTTGATCACCATAGACGTGGTGGTGGTGGTGGCGGTGATGATGATGTTGATGATGATCTTCAGATGTTGGAGATCTTTCAGGTAATTCAGGTTTTCTTTGTGGCAAAACTGGTGATCTAGGAGGTAAAACTGGTGATACAGCATGAGGTCTTTCTGGTAATTTTGGTGAAGCGGCAAGAACTTTTGGATCAATAGAATCATCAACAATATCTTTAACATCTTCATTAATTTCCAAATTTTCTAGATTTGATGGAATTTCTTTTTGTTCTTCTTGATTATCTTTTACAGAATCACCTAATTTATCCATTCGTTCAGAAATAACTTGACTTTCTTGATCAAATACTGATTCGGGATTATCATTAGTCTCAGTAGATTCACCTAAAGGTTGAGTAGTATCAATTGAATTTGGTTTTGTATCATTATTATCTTGTGATTCTGATTGCGGGATGTCAGGATCGACATTGTTAGAATCTTCACCAGAGACATCATCTTTCGAAGCAGCGTTTGAAGGGTCAGATTCCACAGTATTATTTTCATCATTATCACTGTCATTATTACCATCATCTTGTTGATCTTTTGACTTTTTTTTATTTTTCTTGTTCTTCTTTTTATTCTTCTTTGGGGAAGATTGAGTTGTATCAACAACTTGTCCTACAGATTCTTCAACAGCGTCCTGGAAGTCGTCAGCAGAAGTGACGTTGTCATTAGATATCTCTTCGGCCATTGCTTTCTCTATTTTGTAGATTTGACACAATGATTAAATCAAATTGAAGTAACCAAAGTTTTCTGAACTAAAATATATTGTTGTTCTTTTTGAAAGGTGCATTTGTTTTTTTTTTTAGTGTTTTTTTTTCTTGGTTAATTTTTTAAAGCTTTTCTAATAACTAAAATATTTCATCAACATTTTGAGCAATTTTGACGTGTGTTTTTTGATGAACTTTGGTATATAATCGTGTATTTAGAATTGGTAATATTCATATAATGGATTAGAATCAAAAGATTGCTAATTTAAAGTCATTTCCTGGCCAAATTTTTGGGAGAATTGACACTTTCCAAAAATATTTGTCACGTGAAACTCTCTTTCTGATTTTTGAGGTTCATCAAAAGTATTGTCAACAATCAAATTGTAGGCTATTTAATTGTTTCAATCTGGTTTATGTATAGTGTCCTAGAGTATTAAAAGTAAATAAATACTCTATGCCTATCTCACTACATTCAAAAAGCAGTTAAACTGAGGATTATAACATTATAGATTTAAAACCAGCATTTTAGTAAAAATATTTTCACCTTTTTATTAAAAACTATATAGCAACAAAGCCATTATAAGAATAATTAGCGTGTCTGCTATTTATTGATACCACTATATATAAATATATACAAAATATAATTTCATCGTTAATAATAGTCATTTTTAATTTTTGGTGCAAAAATGCTTTTTGATTATAAAAAAAAATTTTTGGACGTTAAGTGGCGGATATTAATTACTTATTCCTCTGTGTAGAATGTTTTAAGCTACTGATATATCTGTTTACTGAGTGCGAATTACTAATTATTATTTATATGTTTTCTGCTTTTTGGTTTTATATTGAGCGGTGGTCTAATAACGATTTCGAACCTGAATTGATTTAAAAAGTTTATATTAATAATGCTGTTGTTGTTCGTTCCCTATTAAATGAATTGAATAGGAGCCAATGTGAACTGGAATTTGAAGGCTATGATACTATACTAGAGTGAACTTTGATGATGAACAAATGTTTGTTGTACATTTGAAAAATTATAAGGTCTATCTGTTTTTTAATTTATTTCGTTATTGAAACTTCAATATAATGGATTATGAATGAATGATAACTCAACTATAATTTAACTCAAAAATTATCAAGATACTCAATTTATTTCAAAATAATCAATTTATCATTGATTCAATTTAAGGAAAAAAAAGTTGAAAACTTTATTACAAGTCTAGATACTCCTTTCCATATAGCAATATTCGAAACTCAAAAGTTAAAACCTACCATAGCTGAATTTTAATTGATTTTGAAATAAAAGTAGTAAAATATAAATAAAAGACATGTATTAATAACAAATGAGTCCATTAAACCTTTAATTATAAATATTTTATTAAAAACCTCCTTTTAAAAATTCCTTTCAAAACTATTTCCTAATTCATCAAATTAATTATACCCAATTTCTCAAGAACAATAATCAATTCATAATTTGTATTGCTCTATTAATTACTTCACCAAGTTCAACTTCAACTTCAACATCTTCAAGTTAGTTAACATTGTTTATAATGTTACTTCTGATAATACTTATGATTATTGTAATATTACTTTTTTCTACATATCAACATTCAGGTAATTATGATGATCTAGTTGTTGTCAACTATATTTCAACTAATCCTGAAGAAAACTTTAAGAATAGATTTTACGTCGCTAGTGGTGGTTGTAGTTTATAATCAGATGCATCAGGTGGGTTAGCATATGGTGCTGCTTCAGATATTACAGATGCTGGTTATGACGCCTTTGATAATGGTTATGATGATGTTGCATTATTAGGTAATGGTACTATTAATTGGCAAAACACTTATATGTTTACTTATCAAGCGCTTGATGAAAAAACGAAAGAAACATCAACAAGTTCAAAAAGCCTTTTCTTCAGCGGTTGAATATATTTCAGATTATTATCCATCAACTTGTGAATTAGATAAAATTGTTAATATTAAAGTTGAACATTTGTAATTCTTTAGATGATAGAACTGATTCTATGTGTGTTGAAATTTGATCTTGACTTTATTGGTGAAGCTTATTACTGTTCAAGTTCAATTTCATTAGGTTTTGGATTTAGCGATTCAAATTCAACCTTCAACTTAAACAATTCCAGCTCAAAATGGCATTGTTATTAAAGTAGATACTAAAGTTGTTAAAGCTATTTATTAAGGCTTGTTTAGCTCTAAAGGTTAACGTGCTTATTTATCATGACAAATTGGTTCTGGATTATCAGATGCTAAACCATCATGGAATTCAAATTCTTCTTCTTGGAAATTATCAGTTCCTTCAATTGATGTTGAATTTGTTGGTAAATCTGTTGAATTATTAGATATTGATAACTTTGATAATTTAAACAATGTCATTGATACTTTAGTTGATTGGATGATACTACTTATATGAGATTTCATGACGGCTTACAAACTACTTGGAGTGATCTTTCAAAATTTCATCAAAGTGATGGTAGAATGGATCCATGTATTCCAGCTGCTTCATCAATACATTATGGGCAAACAGTTCGTTCAGCAATGTATCAAAAATTATATCGTTCAAAGATATAAGAGCAAACTGAAAGAGATTTAATCTAAAAATACAACAATAAAAATGTTAATTTTAAAGATAAGAAGACTTCAGAAACATATATTGTTATTCCTTCCAAAGATGAATTTCACTCCAATTCCTAACCTTCAAGAACAAAACGTCAAAGGTTCATTATCTAGACCTTCTGTTATTTTGATTACTAACTTATTCATTGATAAACCTCTAATAAATTTTGACAATGTATCTGGTAAGACAGAAGATAGTGATTCGAGTGATGAAGAATTTTATGGAAGATATGAGTAACCATGTCTATTATACAATGAACCAAAAAGAATCACCTGATACTGTAAAATTAATTATGAAAGAATAATTTAACCTATTCAATATATTGCAGAAATCGTTTATGATAAGTACAACAAAGATTAACAAGTGTAATAATTAGTATATATAATTAGCATTATTTCTTAAACTATGGTGTAGCCCGTTTTCTCGATTGCAAAAATTGGCGACACGGTAAAAAAAACCCAAAAGAAAAAAAAAAGAAGACATAAAGAAAAACACACAAATTATATTCCTTTCTCTTTTTAACATTTCATAAATAAAAACATCCCTTCTACTCTTTGTTGAAATTAGATTCTAATAACCTTTAATTGACTATAGTTATAATTCTGGGACAATGAAGGCAGTGAAGGCAGTCTTTATAGAGCAGGCTTGTGATTCTTGTAGAAAGAGAAAACTAAAATGTTCAAAAGATTTGCCTAAATGTACAAAATGTGTTCAACATGGTTGGGAATGTACTTATTCACCAAGAGTTGTCAGATCTCCATTAACAAGAGTGCACTTGACTAAAGTTGAAAACAGGGTTCGTGATTTAGAAAGTTTAGTCCACAGTTTATTACCTGATGCTGATATTGATAAACTTTTGAGTAAACAAAATAGTTCAAATCATCATCATCATCATCCAAGAGAACGCCCAATGTCAAGATCTGTTAGCATTAATAACAGCATCAACGGTAATATAGACAATGATGATGATGAAGATGAGGGTGAAGACCAACAGCAACAACATCAAGAAAAGGGTTCACCTGCTTCAACTTATCATCCTGAAATACCTGAAGACCACGTTCCTGAAGATGCAATTTATGGGTTTGATTGGACTGAAGAAGATGCTGATTCCTTAGTTAATGATGGTATGGCAGCTTTAAGTTTAAACCCTTCAAATAAAGGTTACTTTGGTGTAGCATCAAGTGCTGTTATGGTTAGAGTCTTAAATAATAATGATAATAGTAGTAATTCAAATAATGCACCAAATAATAATAATAGTAATTTAATTGATGAAGATATAATAAATAATAACAACAACAATAACTCAAGTCAATCAAATTCAAGAAGTAATAGTAAAATTAACATTGATTCAACATTATCATTAACTGCAAAACATTTAACTAATGAATTTATTGAATCATATTTTAGAAATTATCATACATCATATCCTTTCATTCATAAAGAAACATTTTTAGCTCAATATAAAGATGAAATTCCAACACCAAATTATGAAATTTGGCAAATTTTATTAAATACTGTTTTAGCATTAGGTGCTTGGTGTTTAAATGGTGAAAAATCAAATTTAGACTTATATTATTATCAAAATGCAAAATCATATTTAAGTTCTTATGTATTTGAAAGTGGTAGTATTACACTGTTACAGGCTTTAACTTTATTGTCAAATTATGCACAAAAGAGAAATAAGCCAAATACTGGTTGGAATTATTTAGGTTTAGCTGTTAGAATGGCTATGGGTTTAGGTTTATATAAAGAGTTTGATAATTGGAGTAATAATAATAATTATGAAATGCAAATCCAATTGGAAGTTAGAAGAAGACTTTGGTGGGGTCTTTATATATTTGATGGTGGTGCTGCCATTACTTTTGGTAGACCTGTTAATTTACCAATGGAACAAATGATGGATATTAAAGATGTTTCAAATATTGATGATATTAATAGAAATGATTTAATTCCTGTTAATTATCCAACTCTTTATTCAGGTTTAATTGAACAAGCAAAATTCACTAAAATTTCAACAGAGATTTATAATAGATTAATTTCAAAACCAAGTCCAAATCCAATTGAATGTTTAGATCTTAATGATAAAATTCTAAAATTTATCAATCAATTACCTTTATTCTTTGCAGAAGATAATAAAATTGCTAAAACAAATTCAAAAATTCCAATTAACAATAATATTGATTCAAAAAATTTAAATTTAGATAACAGCAAAAATAATAATGAAATTCCTGAATGGTTAGCATTTACAAGATCAAGATTAATTTGGCGTTATAAAAATTTACAAATTATTCTTTTTAGAGCTTTTGTTTGGCAAAGAATTATTGCAAATTCTAAAAATCAAGAAGTTATGGATTTAGCAAATACAAAAGAAAATAGACAATGTAGAAGAATTTGTTTAGATTGTGCTCATGAAACAATTTTATCAGTTTTTGAATTTATAACAGAACAAGAATTATCAGTTATTTCAAGTTGGTATGCAACATTTTTCTTATTCCATGCTGCTTTAATTCCTGTTGTTTGTCTTTGTTCAGAACCAAATAATTTAAGACATGCACATAATTGGAGAAATGATATTATTTTAGCTAAAAAGGCTTTAGGAATTTTATCAAATGTTAATTCATTAGCTAAAAAATTTATTAACGTTATAGATAATTTATGTGGTAAATATATCGATGAAAATGGATTATCAGTCATAAGGACTACAGAACAAGATTCACAACAACCTCCATTATTTTTCATTGATCAAAACCAATTACCAAATATCCCAACGACTATAACTTCTACTCAATTAAATGACTTTCCTGAACTCAATTATGAAGATTTTGATTTTAATGATATTTCAAATAATGATTTCTTTCCATTAACTTCTAACAATAACAACACCAACAATGATAATAATGTTCAAGTTAAAGAAGAACCATCTTATAATAATCAATCACAGGGATCTACATCAATCTTCCAACATGTTCCAAGAAGACCAAGCAATTTACAATACTCTATTGATTCTCAATCACTCTTTAACAACAATGCCAACAACAACAATAATAATAACACTAATGGCAGTGGTAATATTAACAATAATAACCTATTGGCAGAAAATTCTTTAAACCAAGATACAAATCTAAAGAGTGAATTCATCAATGATTTCTATTCATTGATATTTAATGATGACCAAAGTCACGTTAATAATATTAACCTTGATAGCTGGTCAAATATTAAATTCTGATTCTTCCTCCTTTTTTCTCTTCGTTACAGGCCTATTTATTTTGACTGCTTACTTTATGACCTAGACTATCTTTTACGTTTCCAACTGCTGTTTTATTCTACTCGCTTCTTTTTGTTATAATGATGACCTTACCTGTATTATTTAATTAATGTATCTATTTATAAAATATGAGCGTCTACGTAATGATTCAAATGTTATTTTCTAATAAATTTTCTAACAAAATCTTTTCTTAATTAATTCTTCAAATTGAGAAAATTCAACATTTCTTAAAAAACTAATATTGCTATCTCTGTAAACCAAATGTTCATTCAGTCTTGTACAAAGAATCATCTCTTTATCTAATTCAGCTCCAACAGTTTCGAAATCTTCAGCTTCTGGTACATTAAGTTTAATTGTAAGTTGTTCTTTCCCAATATCTGTTGACACAGATTGTTTATTAACAAATGGAAGTATATGAATATCATCTAAAGTTTTGGATTCATCAACAACAACAATTTCAAAATTTTGAAAATTATCATGAATTTCTCTATAAGATTTAATACTTGAACATAAAATCTTTATAAAACTTTCATTAATTTTTGGAATTTTACCATTAAGATTAATGATTGATAATTTTTCAATTTTAAAATATAAACAATATGAAATAACTTTTAAAATTTCTTCTAAAGATAATTGTTTCATTGAAGTTGGATCTTTATTCATTAAAAATCTTAGATGGTTTGGGATTTTCAATTGAAATCTCTCAGCATCATATCTTTGAAATAATGATTCAGTTGGTAATGGATCTGAGATGAGAGAGTATGGTGGATAGATATTGATAATAGTTGTAAAGAAATCAATAGGATGTGATAAAACTTTTGTACAATAGTTTTTGGCTTTTTTGAACAATTTTGAAGTATCACTTGAATTATTTAATATTGGTACTAATTTTATATCGTCTTTTGAGCATTCATTGAAATCACAATTGAAATCTGGTTCAAAACTTGGATTAAAATTAACTAATTGATCTTCTTGTAAAGCAGCATAACAATATTCAGGATCATTTATTGTTGGGTTATTAGCCAGTTCTCTGTAAATCTTATCAAGGACGGAAGACATTTTAAACACTCTATTGGGGTTCTACATTGATAAGGCATTCAGTAAAATTTCCAAATCCCACAAAAGATTATTCATAAACTAAAACTAAAATTAAAATTAGAATTAAATTAAGAGCGTTAACCACAAAATCCGAAAAAGGTAATATTACTAAACATTGGAAACATCTGGACATGTTTTTATGAGTATTAACTACAATATTGCTTAAAATTGGTTATAGAGCTATCATTCACTTGTGACTATTGTATTACTAATATGTACTAGCATACAGTATTTTAACCTATTCTTTTAAAGTATATTCAGTATCCAAAATGCATTATATACTTCATAGTTTTGTTAATCAATGGTTAGTAGCATTTACTACTAATAAAAAAAATTAAAAACTTTCAAAACAAACAGATAAACAGAGATTGAATTGCAAAACTACAACAGTTATAAAATAAAGATCACAGTTCATAATGTTTGTAGAGAATGCTACACTTTCAGTGGATCTTTTGAAAGAGAGAACAGAGCAGCTGTTTGAAAAGACAGAAATTCCTGAAGTTCCAGTGATGTAAGTGTTCTTTTTTTTAATAATATTCATTGAAGTACATATATTAACAACAAGAAACTATAGAAATTCTGCATATATATCTACAAGGTTTGATAGAGAGTTCAAGTACTGTGAAGAATTGCCTTTATATTTAAAGAACAAAACTGAAAGATTGGAATCCTCTTTATTACAAAATGGAAATATAACTAATGATAATTATAATGAAAATAATTTTGATGAAATTGAAGAAGAAAATACACAATTAAGACAAGATGAACAAATACGGCTCGTTAATTCTTCCATCAATGGTAAATATAATAAAAAATCTATCAATAATGAAACAGTGACAGATTTAGTAACTACTGATCATTCAAATTCAAAATCTTTAATTCAATTTCAACAAATTCAAGAAAATTTAGCACCTATATCACCACCAGAATGGCATGCACCATGGAAATTAATGAGAGTTATGGTAGGACATACAGGTTGGGTAAGATCATTAGCTGTTGAACCTGATAATAAATGGTTTGCCTCTGGCTCAAGTGATAATACTATTAAGATTTGGGATCTTGCCTCTGGTGAATTAAAATTAACATTAACAGGTCATGTTATGGCAGTTAGAGATATAGCTATTTCAAATAGTCATCCATATATGTTTTCATGTTCTGAGGATAAAACAGTTAAATGTTGGGATCTTGAAAGAAATAAAGTTATTAGAGATTATTATGGTCATTTATCAGGTGTTTATTCAGTTGATGTTCATCCAAACTTAGATGTTGTTGTAACAGGTGCAAGAGATTCAACTGTAAGAGTATGGGATATGAGAACAAGTGTAGGTATTTTTACATTACAAGGTCATAAACAACCAGTTACACAAGTTAAATGTCAAGATGCAGATCCTCAAATTATATCAAGTTCTAATGATAAAACTGTTAGATTATGGGATTTAGCAGCTGGTAAAACACAAACAGTTTTAACACATCACTTAAAATCAATTAGAAGTATTGCATTACACCCCTTGGAATATTCATTTGCAAGTGCATCAGCAGATAGTATAAGACAATGGAAATTTCCAGAAGGTTCATATTTACAAAGTTTCCAACCTCATTCAAGTCAAGAAATTGTTAATACATTATCAATTAATCAAGATAATGTAATGTTTAGTGGTGGTGATGATGGTAAATTATCATTCTATGATTGGAAAACAGGATTTAAATTTCAAGAATTACAAACAAAATTGATCCCTGGTTCAATTGAATCAGAGAGTGGTATTTATTCAAGTACTTTTGATCAAACAGGTATGAGATTAATAACTGGTGAAGCCGATAAAAGTATTAAAATTTGGAAAGAAGATACTGAAGCTACTCCTGAAAGTCATCCTAGTGAATTTAAATTTGATCCAAAGTATTATAGATAATCAAAATAGTGCATAGCAATAACCAAAAAAAGTTTTTTTTTTTTAGATTTACTAATTTATGTACAGATAGAAATTAATCACAAAATTGGTATATATTGTCTTTAAATAGATAAAAATAAATAAACTCTATAATCCATAACAAAAAATCACATGTTTATCATTCTTCTTTGTTTCTTTGAGGATATTCTCTTTGAACCTCTTTTACTTCCTCTCTTGTTTATATTATGTATTTCAGTTTCTTCTTCTTCAGAATCTTCTTCGGAATCTTCTTCATCAGAGTCTTCTGCATCTGAACTATAATCAGAATCTTCTTCTTCATCAGAGCTATCTTCAATTTCAAAATCAAAATCTTCAGATTCAGATTCATCATCAACAGAAGCTTCCTTAAATCTATTTTCATCCTCTAATTCAGCATCAGCTTTTGCAATTTCTAAAGCAAGATCAACTTTCCCACTGCAGACATCTTCCTTAGATATCTCTGGGAAATTATAGTACCCACCTTTAAAATGATGTAAAGGGCCATTGTAAATGAATTTTGGTGTTGTTTCTTCATCATCAGAACTTTCATAATCAAATTTAGAAGAGTCTTCTTCATCAATTTCGTTAGTTTCAAAATCTGAGGTAGATGATGCTAAATCATCAGTGTTTATTGAGAAATCTTCTGGTTGTTCATATTGAATAGCTTCAAATTCTAATTGAAGTTGATTATAGATTTGTGAAAGTTCAAGAAGTCTTCTCTCTGTTTCTTCTGTTAAAAACTTTCTAGTTTTTTTAACTAAGTCACTATCATTAGATTCTGAATTAGGTTTAGAATCATTGACTTGTGAATTGTTGAAACAGATGTTAGTTGATTCAATGCTTCTAAAAGGTGCAAATGGTATAGCTTGTTTACCAGCAGCTTTTGTAGAAGAAGACTTAGATGAATGAGAACAGATTTTAGAAATAATATGTTGTTTGTCTAAATTTTTGAAGGAGTGTTTGCTAGAGTGTTTGCTTTTAATGTTAAAGATAAAGCTAGTTGTAGACATTTTGAAGAAATAATTTAAGTGGCTAGTATTAGGTAATGAATTTTAACTAATAAATAGTATAATGAATAAGATAAATCAATCCACCATTTTTATCAAGTTCAAAGGGAGAAAAGCAGCTCTTTTTATAGTCCAATTTTTGATAATTATGAGAGACTTTTAATGGTAAAACTGAGATGTATTATAGTCTTTAAGAGGAAATTTGAGATGTATTTGATTAAGAAATAAATCAAAATTTTGAGATGTTAAATGAAATTGAGGCATTTCTCAATCTTCTAGAAGAAAACATTAATTAGTAATATGTCAATCCATTAGTACTATAGAACAATTGAGTGATTATTTCTCTGAGTTATTTAAAGTTGGAAAGAATAAAGTTGTTTTGTGAACATTTTGATGAAATTTTTGGTTCCATAAAGAATTGTGAGATTTCAAGAGAATGGTTCTTAAGTGAAGTTGACATGTGATGTGATAGTAGCCATAATCTTTGTTCTAGTTCTTGTGTAATAGTTGTTAACACAAAGTCAAATACTGTTCAATATTTAGTTAGTTGTTAGAATATAAACAACAAATCAGAATTTACTTAACATACTATAAAATCACGTGTTTTAGGGCTTCCTTAGGGCTAATATCGAAATAAAAAGGTGTCAAATATTAACTTTGTGACAATATTTCTTTGTTGATTTACAAGAGCCTGAAACAATATATAGTTTGACATGCTGGTAATATTGTTTAGTAACAGTAAACAGGTATGTATAATTGTTGTTAGTTGAACTGGCAGTTAGAATAAAAGGTTTAAGGTGGATTTTGAGCTCTTTATATAGATTCACCAGTTTAAACACCTAATGTAAGAGCCAGTCTTGACACGTTAGTATAATTAACTATATATGGGAAATTCCCAGGAATTTGAAGAGAAGGTTTCAACAAATCGTAATGGCTTGGCTATTTAATGGTTTAATCTTTATCTCATTAAAATGTTTGTAGCTTTCACAATTAGGTTTTGACCAATTGTATATCATTTATAGAGGTTAATTTAGAGATAATTAATCTGATTTTTGGTGAAGATTTGTCAATATTTGAAAATAGAGGTCATTAAATATTTACATATATACTAGATATCATGAAATTTCAGTAATCAACTATTTTTTTTATTCTTTTCTTTATAATTTTAATTAGTATTTTTAAAATTGACTTTTTATAAAAGTAAGTGAATTGTTTAGATTTCCTCTCTAGGTTTTCAAAAAATTATATATAGATAAATTTTAAAAAACTTTCATTTTGTTCTTTCTTAATTCAAGTTATAATACATCAAACTTTATCTTTAATAATTAATCATCTTTCCTATTATTAAAGGGCAAATTGAGACCATTGAATTCTTTTTGTATCAAATTTCCTAAACTTCTTTTAAGCTTCCATCAGTCAATTCATAAGAAGCAGATCTGCTTGCAAAAAAAAACATTCAGTTGTATGAACAGAATTAGTTGAACCAATCAATAAATGACCAATCCAAGCATCATTGTGAGTCAATTTGATACAGAAAGTGGAAGAGATGTAATTCAGACCAGTTTGATTTGGTCATAATATCATTAATAATATTACGGATGGTTCCTTCATTTTTAAAAGTGATAGAGTAATCATTATCAGCACTAACACCACCAATAAGGCCATACCATGAAGGAGATTCTTTAGCAGTTGCTTGTTGTTTCATTTAACGAGCAAAAGACCAGATCTTATACCAAAATCCTGTGTCAGCTACTCAGCTTCAGCTTGCAATATCATTAGCAGCAGTATATTCTTCAATACCAGTTTCCTTGTCCTATAAGCGCTCAGAGTCACATTACCTTTTAAATCAACTTTGCTGAATTTGAAATCTCGAAGTTGATCGCCAGCATCTGTAGTAATTGAAGCAGAGCCAGTAGTACTTAGGGAAAAAGGCTGTCATTAGTAGCAAAGAGATTAACAGGCTAACAATTCAAGTAAACCTATAATTACTAAACAGTTTTCCAATAGTCTTCTTAAGGTTGATGTTGGCAAAGATAAAAATATAGAAGCCTCAAAATTTACCCGCCAATTTGAAAAAAAAGGTGTCAATTAAAAATCACGTGATAATATTTTTTTTTCTTTTGAATTCGCTTTGGAAATTTATAAAGATCATATATTGATTTATTTATTTACTTTATTTACTTATTTACCCCCCCCCATCAATAACTAAGATATAAACCATGTTCAGACTCAGAAATATCGTTGCTTTCAAACAATACTTACCAAAGACACCATTATTTATTCGTTCATATTCATTAGGTGGTTTCCCAAAAGGTCCTATGGATTTCACCCCATCTCCACCAAAATTACCAAAAGAAGATCAAGAAGAATTTGAAAAATTACAACAATTAGCTAATTCACAAGCAGCTATTGAAGAATATAATGAAAGTTTAGAATTAGAAGAAGACCCAACACATTTAGATGCTTCAAAGTCCCCATTATTGAAAAATGATATAGGAAGTTTTTCTCCAGAATTTTTCCAAACTATTCCTGAATTTGAAGGTGATGTTAATCCAAAGACTGGTGAAATCGGTGGCCCAAAACAAGATCCTTTAAGACATGGTGATTACTCTTTCAATGGCCGTGTTACTGATTTCTAAAACTTGTTTACCAGGCAGGGTACTAAAAAAAAAAAAAATTAGTTTATGATTGATTCATTTTATACAATATATCTATTGAATACGAACATTATTTAATTGTTCATCAATATCATTTAAATTCTTTTCAACTTCTTTTGAAGTCTTTTCCATAAATTTTTTACCTTTTTGTAACATAATATTTAAATTTTCCCAATCATCAAAATCATCAATTTTTTGAAAATTTTTAGAATTTGAATTTATTGAAATTTGTTTTTTAATATATATTAGTTGTTGTCTTAAATTTTCATTTTGATTAATTGAATTATTAAAAGCTTGAATTAATTTTTTAATTTCTAAAAACCATAATTTTTCATTTTTACTAATTGGTAATGAATCATTCTTTAATTTTAAATTTAATTTTTCTAAATTTTTAATTAATCTTTGATCAATTTTATTTTGCCTTTTAATACATTTTTCTAATAATTTTAAATTATTATCATTATATTTTAATTTTAATTTTTCAATTTTATTCTTTGTTTCATAAATTGATGTTAATTGATTTTCTAATTCTCTCTTTTGTAATGATAATCTATAATTTAAATTAATTGCAACTTTATGAATTGATATAACATATTTTGAAACTCGTTGTGATACTTCATTCATATCTCTTAAATTTATATTTTGTTGTTCTAAATCTTCAGATATTAATGGTTTATTTGTGTTTGATAAATTAATACTTAAATTAATTAATTTTATTGAATCTAAAATTTGTTTAATTTCATCAAATGGTGTAATTAATAATGAATCATACTTTAATTTTGATTTTTGATTTAAAAAATCTTTTAAAATTAAATCACTTTCATCAAATGTTTTATCTTTATCTTCAGTTTCTTGTTCTAATTGTTTAATTTCTTCATATTGTTTTTTAATAATTTTTTTAGTTTGATTAGTTATTAAAATTAATAAATATTCTTTTTGAGATATTTTAATCTCTTGTAAAGTTTGTAAAGTTTCTAAATCTTTTAATGAATAAAGTTTATAAACTTTTGTATTTAATTTATCATTATTTGAAATTAAATAATTAATAAAAATTTCTGGTTCACTTTCAATAATTGATTGATATAAAGATTTTGACCATTCATCTATAATTACTTCATAAACTTCATCATTTAATTCAATATAGAAATTAAATGGATTTATAGTTGATGGTTTAATAAAGATTGGAGTTTCATTATTATTGTTTGAATTTTGAAGAACAATAGTATCTAAAACGTTTAAACTTGGTAATTCTTGATCTTCTTGCTCTTCTTCTTCATCGTATAAATCAATATCGTCTTCTTTAAATTTCATAATTAAATCAGTATCATTTGGTAATGTCATGATTGAAACTGAACTATTTGAATAAGTAATTGATAAAAGTTTTGCTTCATTTGATACAATACAAATTTCTTTTCCAATACCATCAATATAAGATGAGGTATTGATATTCAAAGGACCTTGAATGAAATAATCATTGTGTGATGGAATTTTAAGAATATAATTTATTTCTGAATCAGATCTAACTTCTTTATTAGCTAATGGAATTTGTTTCCAAAGATTACTAACATATTTTAATTGTTCAACTGTTAATTTTAAAGTTTTGTTATTATCATTAGTGTTATTACTATTAACTAAATTTGAACTGATGACACTTTGATTGAATAAATGTTCAATTGATTCCTTTGTAGTAATAATATTTCTTGGAGTAAATGGATAAATTACAAATATATCACCATCTTCATTTAAGATATAAAGAGTTAATAAACCAGATAATGAATCAGATGTACCAAAACACATTGAAACAGGAGAATCAATTATGTTTTGAATAAATCCAAGTTTAGAAGATTTTGAATTTGAACAAGATGATAAATCATAAATTGAATTTGGATTTATTGAAGATACTGTTAAATCAAAAGTTCTAATTTTACAATCTTTTGATAAAATTATTAATGTTGAATCTAATCTTGATAATTGATTCCATAAAATTTGAATAATTTTATTTGATTTTGAATTATAGATATTATTATTTGTAATTTTAAAATTTTTTGAATTAATTTTATTTAAATGATTATTTAATATTTGTGAATGTGATGGTGTAGTACAAACAACAATATTTGAATCATCATTAACAACCAATAGGTTACCAGATTTATTTAAACTTAAAGATTTAATTTGGAAATCAACTTTATATGTCTCTAATAATTTATAACTTGATGAATTAGAGGATAGATCAAGATATCTAATTGTTGATCCCACAGCAAGAAATAATTCTCTGTTATTTCTAACAGCAGATTTAGGATTATTGATGTGGTTAGCTTCTTGAACTGTTAGATGAGGCAGAGTAAAGATCTGATGGTTTGATAATGACTGAGCCAATTCCATCGTGATATATCTCTAAAATGTTGTGTTAATCTTTTTATTTAAATTTTGTTGTTTATTAAAGATTTTTTTTTTCTTGTTTACATTTTGTTTTTCTCAAAAAAAAAAAAAAAAAAAAAAAAAATTTCAGAGCTTCGGTTAAATAAATTGTTGATGCTGGTGATTATGGTGATTATGGTTAAATAAACTGGTGACACAGGATACTTTTATTATGGTTTTCAACAAAAAAAGTATTGGGGAAAAACAGAGTAAGTTAATTGTATTCTAGATGTAAACTTTAAGGGAAGCAGTGAAGAGTAGAGTGCATTAATTGGTTAAAAGATATTAGTACAGAACGTTATGACAACAACAAACAACATTTAAATGGCAAAAAGTTAATTTTCTAATAACAAAAAAGCTCTGAAATTTGAAATACAATATAATATCTATTACAAAAATATGATACCAAATTTTAAAGAATAGCGCTTCATTCTCTAATCAGATATTCACAATTTTAATGATTTCTCCATACAAATTTTAGTAGTTTCTATTAATTTTGATATAAAAATTCGATTTCTCTCTTCTTTCCTTTACAATTTTTGCCATCAGCAGCAACAATATTTATCTTTTGATCTCTCTACTTATTCAGATCAACTAAGCAAGAAGTGCGATGTTGTGTGAATGCTGTAAGGCTGAAGAACAGGAAAAACTTTCAAAGAGTAGAAAGAAGATTCATCTTTATGGTTGGAATACGAATTTGTTATTAAACTTGATTGCAGATCTAAAAAGTTTAGGTTTAATTACTGTGAAAGGTGATGATCCAAAAGAAAATGGTTTTAATATGCTTAGTGCTTTGTTCACTGATCTATACAAGGTGAAGTTATTAGTTCTCTTATCAACAATCAATGATTATAATAACAATGTTCTTGTTCCATCATCAACAAAATCTAAAGATACACAATCATTAGAATCAAAAAAGAAAAAGAAAAAGAAAAAAAAGAAAAAGAAAACTGGTAATAATGATGATAAAGATGATAATAATGAAATCAATGAAAATGATAATGATAATTTTGAAAATATTGATCCAGAGAGATGTTCTTGTGGTCGTGAACTTAAACAAGAAGAAGTTTCTAATAATACAATTAACAATAAAGAAAATATTAATGATAAAAATGAATCAGAAAGCAGAAATGAGAAAGATAAAGATAAAGTCAATCATACTGATTTCATTAACTTATTAAGAAACGTTTCAGAATCTACAACAACAGCTCTTACCAAAAATTCGGAATCATTATTTGGATTAAAAAAGGGAAGTCTTAGACTTGATCCATCATCTTTAAACCCAGAAGATATTCAGATTAAATTTAATAAAGAAAAGAAAGAAATAGAAGTTGGAATTGATCTGAATAAAGCAAACTCTCTAAGGAAATCAATTACTGAACAAATATTACAGAAAACATTAGAAAGAATTGAAAAGGAAGAGAAACTGTGTGAAAAAGAGAAAGAGAGAATAGAGAATAAATTTCAGAGTGAAAGAGAGAAAGCAAACTTAGAGAATAAAGTTCATTGTGAAAAAAGTAATAAAGATGAAGAACCTTATACATGTATCTCTGAGGAAGAATTTTATACAGTTCTTAAAATTTATAAAAAGAATGTTATTCTTTACAAAAATGTTTTAATGACTTTGTCAATTATGAATTTAAATGATGATGAACAATTAAAAATAACAAAATATTTTGAAGAAAATGGAGAAGATTTAAGACATTTATTAAGATATAGTGAACTTTATCAAACTCAATATCAAATTCAAAGAAAATCAAATCATGAAAATCTGCAAAGAATGAAAAAGAATTTAACATTGAATAAAAAATCATATAATAATAATGATGATTGGGATTTTGATTTTAATTTAGATTTTGATTTAGATTTAGATACAAATTCATCTAATTTTAAAAAAGGTCCAAATATTTTTGATGTAATGATTTTTCAAATATTTGAAAATTCAAAAGATTTAAACCTTCCAATGATGGGAACTTTAACATCATTCAAAAATATGGTTAGTCTTTATTTAGGAAAACAAGTTGATGGATTTGATTATTTAAAAAATAAAATTCAACTTCTTTTAAACTCCTTAATGAAACCTATTGATAAAGATAAAGTTTCCAAAAATTTTGAAGAAATTGCAAATGAAAATTCCATTATAAAGAAAATTATGGAATATAATTCAACTGTTTTGACTATTTTTGAAGATATTCAAAAAGATTCAATAGAGAATAAAAGTATTATTGCTCAAATAAATTATATGAAAAAGAATAAGTTTCTCAATTTAAAACTTGATAGATTTGATGTTTTAACAAAAGAGATTGATTCTTATTTTGAATTTAAATTTTAACCTAACCTTGACATATTTACTAATAAAATATAGATATTTAGATATGAATTATGTTGGCTATAAAGAGATTAAGTCTGAATATTCTCTTCAAATTTAAATATATATCTTTCATACAAAGTTTGTAGTTTAATTGTGTAGAGAGATCCTAGAGAGAGGAAAAAGTTTTAAAAATAAAGACTAAATTGAAGCTAGTAAATAATTTAATTGTTTTCCACTCAGATATCATAACATCATAACGTTAATTGGATTATAATTTGATCTATATGAGTACTAGAAATCAAAGTTTAGTGACTCTTACACTCACACAAATTGAATAACTGTTCTTTGTTGTTTTGTTTTTAGATTCAAAATGACTGATTCATATATTAGTGATATTGAAAAGCAGAATATCAATATGAATATTAAAATTAGACCTTATAATTTCCAACTCTAAAAACAAGATCAGTACCATAGAGATCATTACAACTGTTCTTTCTCCAAATGGTAACCCAATTGAAAATCACAGGTGAAGTTGATGAAGCTATGGAAAATAGCTCTAAAATTTGAAAGATTAATTTATACTGCTACTGAAGAAAGAAAATTACTTTGGAATAATTGATCTCTACTTGATGCCATTCTTTTCTTTCTTATACGCTGTTCAATATATGGATAAAATTTCCAATTCTTTTGTCTCAGTTATGAGTATTAAAGATTATTATAATATGGAAGGTCAAATGTATTCTTGGTTATGTACTTCTTTCTATTTAGGTTATCTTTGTTTTTGAAATTCCTGCTTCTTTATTATTACAAAACTTGGTGCTATTTTTGGTTATGCTTTTGCTTATAATTTATATATTCATGGTTTAAATTGGTCAGTTGAATCTTGGAAAGTTGTTTTTATAGTTTATTGGTTCAATTAATTTTTTACTTTCATTTACTTTCTATTTCCATATTCCTGATAATCCATCAAAGACATGGCTTTTTTAAATGAAAGAGAAAAATTGATTCTTGTTTAAAGAATTAGAACTAATAATCAAGGTTTTGGTAATAAGAAATTTAAATGGCATCAAGCTAAAGAATGTTTATTAGATTATAGAATTTGTATAGTTATGTTT
>JAJMKZ010000296.1:0-76365 GCA_030564005.1 Ruyongia tratensis | reverse complement strand
TTTTTTTTTTTTTTTTTTTTTTTTTTTTTTTTTTTTTTGCCCTCCAAAAAAAAATAATGAAAAAATTGAGAAAACTTAATAAACTTTTTAAGATTTTTTGAGATTTAATTGAAATTTTTTAGAATAATAATTAAAAGTATAAAGCTTCTTATTTACTGTTAAATCACTTTAAAATTCTGCTCCTATTGTCTTTCCAATTTTAAACTCCGCTCATTCATCTTAAAATTTGTCCTACAAAGCAAAATAAGTGTCAGAGCAATCATAGTCATCTTATTAACATATAAGAGCTATTAATATTACTATAAAATTTAGATATTTATTCAATATGATTCGTATAATTATAAAAACTTCACCTTTACAATCGCTGCTGAAGAATACTAATGTTTTAGCTGGTGCTTCAACTTCAAGATCTTTAGCCTTAACAAAGAGATATCAATCAACAACTCCACCATCTTCTAATAATAAAAATTCAAAAACAAAAACAAAACAAGAAATAATTACTAGTAAAAATACAACAACTCAATCTACTCCTATTGAAACTGAAAAGCATAAGGTTGTTGTCAAACCTTCTTTAATGGAAAGAATTAAACATGAAGTTCAACATTATTGGGATGGTACTAAACTTTTAGGTTATGAACTTAAAGTCTCTTTTAAATTAGTTTTTAAAATGTTAAGAGGTTATGAATTAACAAGAAGAGAACATTCTCAATTATCAAGAACTACAGGTGATTTGTTTAGATTAGTTCCATTCTCTGCATTCATCATTATTCCATTTGCAGAACTTTTATTACCAATTGCATTAAAAATTTTCCCAAATTTATTACCATCAACTTATGAATCAAAAGCTGATCAAACAAAGAAAAAGGAAAAATTATTACAAACTAGAAAACAAACTTCTGAATTTTTAAGGAATACTTTTAATGAAAGTGGATTTAAATTACCAAATGCTATTTCAAAAGAAGAAAAGGCTGAATTTATTCAATTTTTCCATGATTTAAATTCAATTGAAAAAACTCCTTCAAAAGAACAAGTTGTTAAGATTGCAAGATTATTTAAAAATGATTTGGTCTTAGATAACTTATCAAGACCTCAATTAGTTGCAATGGCAAAGTATATGAATTTAAGACCTTTTGGTACTGATCAAATTTTACGTTATCAAATAAGATATAAATTATTACAAATCATTAAAGATGACAAAGCCATTGATTATGAAGGTGTTGAATCATTATCATTAACTGAATTACATAGTGCTTGTGTTTCTAGAGGTATTAAAACTTATGGTGTTTCACCTGCAAGATTAAAAGATGATTTAAAGATTTGGTTAGATTTAAGATTAAAACAAAAGATTCCATCAACTTTATTAATTTTATCAAGTGTTTATACATATGGTGAAACATCTTCAAAATTGGAAAGTTATTATCATGCTTTACTTCAAGTTTTAAGATCAATTCCAGATCCTGTTTATAACGTTACTAAATCAAAAGTTGATGAACCTGATGCTAAATTGAAATTAGAAATTATTAAAGAACAAGAAGAATTGATTAAAGAAGAACAAGAACAAGAAGAACAAAAGAGAAATAAAACTGCAATTAAGGATGATATTAAATTAGAAGATTATGAAAATGATAATGCTGATCCAAAATTACCTGAACCAGAATTTAAAACTCAAATTGAAGCTCCTTCAAAATTTGAACAAAGTAAAGAAAAAATTGAAGCACCATCACCAAAAAAACAAATTGAATCACCAATTAAGAAAGATTAAATGATAAACAAGAATTTATGATTGATAATAATATTAATAAACTTATGGAAAACAAAGAAAATACAAAACAAAAAAAAAACAAAAACTTTTAAAATATGGATATTAAAATATAACAAAAATTTACATTACACACACTCTTTTTTTTTTTTTTTATTTCTACTACAAACATTCATATAGAATGAGATACCCTTATAAGTCTTTTTTATTTATTTATTTATTTATTTATTTATTTATTTATTTATTTAATTAAAGAATTATGTTATATATGATTATCGTTTTGTGTTTGGTTTAATTCTTACCAGTAGATCCAAAACCACCTTCACCACGTTCAGTTGTATCTAATTCAGCTTCAGTAATCTCTACTATTTCAGCATTGACTATTCTTTCTAAAACTAATTGTGCAATTCTATCACCTTTAGAAATGATAAAATCTTTATCTGAATGGTTAAATAAAACAACTTTAACTTCACCTCTATAATCAGCATCAATAACACCAGCACCAGTTGAAATACCATGTTTAACAGCAAGACCTGATCTTGGAGCAACTCTACCATAAGTACCAATTGGAACAATGATTGAAATATCAGTAGCAATCATACCTTGACCTTTAGCTGGAATAATACCTTTTTCAGATGAATATAAATCATAACCAGCTGATAAAGCTGAACCTTTTGTTGGAGTAGTAGCATTATTAGATCTCTTGAAAACTTTTAAAGTTTCATCAACTATTTTACTCTTTTTATCGATATGTTCAGACATTGTTATATTTATTGTATTTAATTGTAATATTAATAATAATAAAAAGATTTAAAAAGATTTAAAAAGTGAAGAGAAATTAAATAAAATAAAAAAATTTATCGCGTTTTGGCGTCGATTACGTAATCTCAAAATTATTATGATGAATAAATAAATAAATAAATAAATTTCAACATATTTAAAAAAAAAAAATTAATCAAGTTTAAACACGAGATATACCTTTTAATAACCCATCCAATGTATTTAAAGTATTTCCAGATTCCTTTTTTCCTTCTGTATTTTCAATTTTTGTGTTTAAATCCAATTGTTTTTGTATTAAATTTGTTAATTCTTTATTTTTTAATGTTATAAATTTATTTCTTACTTCACAAGATGATTTTAAATTAAATATAAAACTTTTCAAAAAATCCAATTTTTGTTCAATATTATTAACTTGTTGAAATGATTCCTTTTCAATATTTGAAAGATCTGAAATTATTGTTTCATTAAGAATATTTTGAAATTTTGGATTAACTTTTTTTGATGATAATTCATTTATTTGAATTATTGAATTAATTTTAGAATTTTCTTTAATAATTTTTGAATTTTTTTCCCATTCATTAATTTGTTTTTTTATCTTTTTTAATTTTATAGTTAAATCATTTAATACTTGTAAATTTTTTATATTTCTTTCATTTGGTAATAATTTTTTAATATTATTATTATCATTTTTATCATTCATATTCTTTAAAGATTTATCATTATCAATATTATCAATATTATCAATATTATCATTTTCATTCAGATTCCACAAACTTAAATTAATTTTACCATTTGATAAATCTTTACAAATTTCTTCTTTAATAACTTTAACAGAATTTAAAAGATTATATTGTTCATCAGATTCATTATTTTTATTTTGTGATTTAGATTCATTTAATTCAAATATTCTTTTAGCTGACCAACTTAATAATAATTTTATTTTATGAGGATCTGGTAAATCACTATCAATATGTTTATAAAAATCTTCTAATGGTACTTTTTCATGAGGATATGCTGAAAATCCATTTCCAATCGATGATACACGTTTCCCTCTTTGATTTAAAGATGATCTTCTATTTTTTTTATCTCTTAATGATGATGATGATGAAAGTTTTGATTTTTTTTTAGACATTATTGGAGAATTATTATTATCATTATCATCATCATTTGGTAATAACATTTGAAAAGATGTTGTATATTCTTCATAATCATCATTTAATCTCTTTTTATTACTTCTTAGTTTTTGAATTGGATCAATCTTTTCAGGTGTATTAAAATCATTTAATCTTCTAATTGAATCTTTTAATCTTTTAATATTATTATTATTATTATTATTATTATTATTATTATTATTTTTAAATTTATCAGATTCAAGATTTGATGATCCATTTAAAGATTTTTCAAAAGGATTATCAGTTAATATATTTGATTTTGATCTTGTACTTTGAAATAAATCTTTTAAATTAGTTCTTTTATTGATTTCATTGTTTTGATTTTTACTTAAACCTTTGTTTTGATTTTTTTGTTGTTGTTGTTGTGATGATAATGATGATAATGATGATGATGTTGATGACTGTGACTGCTTCTTAATGGTAGAATTTTTGCTTTGTTTAGTGATTTTCCTCTTTGGTGGCATTTTAAGTATCAAATATAAAAGTTTATTTGATTTTAATTTAATTGTTTATTTATTTATTTATTTATTTATTTATTTTTCTCCTTTAATTTTTTTTTTTTTTTTTTTTTTTTTTAATAAATGCTACAAACCAAAATTATCAAATTTACTACAAAATTTTTTAAAAAGTTAAATAATGTTTAAATATAAATATTTATTATAGTTTTTTTTGATTAGAAATTATTTTTTTTTTAAATTAAGATTTATTTTTCTAATAAATGTAATACTAATTTTTTATAACCTTCAACACTATCAAATAAATCAGAAACTTTAATATGTTCATTAGCACTATGAGCAACAAGAATAGAACCTGGACCATATAAATATCTTGATTTAAAATCTCTTTGAATATTTGGAACATCAGTACCATAAGATACTGTTATAGTATCAAATCCTTCAACAGTATGATTTAAATATTGTGGTTCATAAAATTGTAATTCTTCAAATTTAATATTATAATTATAATTTTCATTAAATTCATTAATAGTTGTTAAAATTAAAGATTTAACTTTTTCAGCATCATTAGCAATTCTAATTAAAACTTTAGCTTTAGCTTTTGAAGAAATTATATTTGAAGCTTGACCACCATTAATTAAACCTGGATTAATAGTTGTATTACCTAATAATGGATCAATTGGATAATTTAAATGTTGAATTTTATATAATAAATCAATTAATTCAACATTAGCATTAATACCTAATTCTGGATAACCTGAATGTGAAGATTTACCTTCAATTTCAATAATAAAATGATAAATACCTTTATGACCAATAGCTAATTTATTTTCAGTTGGTTCACCAAATATTATATTTTCCCAAATTAAATTTTTTTTTTTAAAATTAATATTAGAATATTTCATACCAAAACCATCATATTCTTCACCAACAACGAATAAAAGTGCTAAATCATCATCATTAATTTTATTTTCATTAATTAATTCAATTGAAGCAAAAATTTGAGAAACAATAGAAGCTTTTGCATCAACAGAACCTCTACCAAAGATTTCTTTATTAATAGGATCATAATAATAAGGAATATATGGAGGAACTGTATCAATATGAGAAGTTAATAAAACTTTAGCATTTAATGAATTACCTTTATAAGCATAAATATTTTGTCTATTTGAATTAGAAATATTTTGAAAATAAATATTAAAACCTTTAGTTTCAAGATAATGACCTAACCAAGTAGATATTTCAAATTCATTACCAGATATTGATTCAATTGATACTAAAGATTTATGTAAACTTAATAATTCATGTTCAAAATCAATATTTTTTATTGAATTATTATTAATAATATTTTTATAATTATTATTATTATTTAAATTATTAAATAATGAATTTTTTATTTTTAAATTATTTATATTTGGAATTATAAAAGCATAAATATTGATAACATTTAAAAGAATAGATATAATAAAGATTAATAAATTATTTGACCAAACCTTCATTTTTTTTTACTTATTTAAAATTAAATTAAATTAAACAAAATAAAAAGGATAAAATTTAAATTAAAATTTATATTAAAATAAAAAAAAAAACAATCACGTGATCATCAAAAATTTAAAAAGAAAAGGTTTCTTTTCTTTTTAAATATTAAATTTAGTACTAAATTTATAATCATTATAATAATCATTATAACATTATTATAATAATAATAATATAATAATAATAATTTATAATAATATAATAAATTTCAATTTGTGAAGAATTTCGAGGGTAAAAAAGTCGGATTTCTCAAATTTTTTTTTTTTATTATAAATTATAAATTATTAAATTATTAAATTATTAAATTATTAAAATCAATTAAAATTATAAAATTATAAATTATAAATTAATAAAAAAAAAGTTTTAAAAGAATATGAATTCAAATAGAGGTGCATTAATTTTAATTGAAGGTCTTGATAGAACAGGTAAAACTACACAAACAAATAATTTATTAAAGAAATTTGAATCATTAAATAAAAAAGTTGAAATTATTAAATTTCCAAATAGAGAAACAAAAATTGGTAAATTAATTAATAAATATTTAATTGATAAATCATTTAATGAATTAAATGATCAAAGTATTCATTTATTATTTAGTGCAAATAGATGGGAATTAAGAAATGAAATAATTGAAAAATTAAATAATAATATTAATATAATTTTAGATAGATATATTTATTCAGGTATTTGTTATTCAAGTGCAAAAGGTTTAAATAAAAATTGGTGTTATAATTCAGATATTGGATTACCAAAACCTGATTTAACAATATTTTTAAATTATAAAGATTTAAAACAACAAGTTAAAGATAGAGATGGTTATGGTAATGAAAGATATGAAAATATTGAATTTCAATTAAAAGTTAAATTAGAATTTGAAAATTTTTTTAATAATCAAAATAATAATAATTTTAAAATTTTAAATGTTGATAATAAAAATATTGAACAAGTTTTTAATGATTTAATTAAAATTATAGAAAATGAACCAAATAATAGAATATTTAATAATCAATATTTAAATAAAGATATTGATATATTTAAATAAAAATTTTTTATTTTTTAATAAATAAATATAATTATTCTAAAGTTTCAATTTCTTTAAATCTTTTTAATATAATATCTTTTGAAGTTTCTTGAATTTCACCAGCTAAAAATATTTCATCTAATAATTTATAAACTTTATAAAAATTAAAAATTAAATCTAATTCACAAACATTTTTAAAATATAAATCTAAAATTTCAACAAATAATTGAATTAATGATAAATAAATTAATTCATTATCTTTTAAATCAATTCCTGTAATAAAATAAAGACCAGCATATCTTTTATAAATTAATTTAGTATTATTTTGAAACTCTACAAAATTAGATTGATGTTTATGATCTCTTGATTGAATTAATTTATAAAGATCTAAAATTAAAGTATGTGAATTCATATTTAAATCATTTGAATACCATTTAGCTATTCTAAGTTTCCCTTGTCTATTAAGACATATTATAAATTTTATAGTCATTTTTTCTTCAACTTTTTCTGTATATCAATTGAAAAGAATTGTTTAATTAAAATATAAATTCTACTTTTAAATTCTTTTAAATTCTTTTAAATTCTTTTAAATTCTTTTAAAATTATAAATTATAAAATTGTTTTTTGATCCTTTTTGTTATTTTTTTTTTTTTTTTTTTTTAAAAACCCCCTTTAAAATTTTTAATTATTAGTTATTAGTTATTAGCTATAGTTATTAGTTATTATTATTAAGTATAAGTTATTAAGTATTAAGTATAAGTGTTAAGTATAGAAGAGGTATTTAATAATGGATTCTATTACTGATGTTAATGTAAAGTTTGTTCCAACAAGAACAAATTTTATATCAATTCCTCCTTCTTTAGCTAAAATTATCAACAGTACAAATATTTTAACTCAAGATATAATTATTAAAATATCATTTAATAAAAATTATTCAAAATTTACTTATGTTGGTTGGTCTGGTTTAATAACTTTAAATGATCAAATAGTTGAAATGGATCCAAATTATGCTAAATCAATTGGTATTAAAGAAAATTCAAAAGTTAAATTAAAAATTATTTTTAATTATCCAATAACTAATCAATTTGAACTTTTACCTTTAACATCAAATGATTTTGAAATTATTGAATTAAATACAGGATTTGTTGAATCAAATTTAATAAATCAATCAAGAGTTGTTAATTTAAATCAAAATTTAATTGTTTTTATTTCATCAACTTTAAAAATTAATTTTAAAATTAAAAATATTAAAGGTAATTATAATTTTGCTAAAATTGATGAAAATTCAGAAATATTAATTGAACCAAAAATTAATAAAAAAATTAATAAAATTTCAAATAATGTTAATAATTCTTTAAATATTAATCATAATAATAATAATAATAATATTGATGATAATTTACCTTCAATTTTAGTTAGAGGTATTTCACTTCCAAATAATTTATTTAATAATTTTCATAATCCTTCAAAATATGAAATTTATATTCATGAAGATTTATTACCTCTTAATTTAAAAGATCAAGATTATTTAAAAGTTACAGTTTTACAAAGTCCAACTTTAATTAATAATAATTCTAAATCATTTATTTTAAATAATGATTTAATAAAAATTAATAAATCAATTATTGCAAAAGTTTTTAAAATTTCAAATAAAGATTTAAATTTAATTATTAATGATTATGATGATTATAATTTATATTTTAAAAATATTGGTTTAAGTAAAATTTTATCAATTTCTTTAAATATAAATAATTCAATTGGTGAAATTATTCAATTAGAAAAAATTGATAAATTATCAAAAAAATATTCATCTCATTTATCAAATATTAATAATAATAATAATAATAAAATAACTTTAATTATAAATGAATTTATAATTAATTCAAAAAATGATGATAATAATGATAATAATAAAGATTTAAATTTAAATAAAGAAAAATTAGAAAAAAAATTAAAAGAAAAAAATGAAAAAAATTTAAAATTAATTAATAATTTAATTAAATCTTTTAAAGATTATGATTTTTTTAATAATCAAATTTTAACAGATTCATTAATTTTACCTTCAAAAAATTTTGGTTTATTATATGGTGGTTTATTAAGAATTAAAAATTCTTCAAAACAAATTAATATTAATTTTTTAAATAATATTAATGATATTAATAATATAATTTTTGAAATTGATGATGAATTATTAATTCCAATTTCAAAAATTCCAAATTCTTTAAATGAATCAATTATTAATTTAAATAATGAAAAATTAATTGGTAAAGATAAAATTTTAAAAAAAATTAAAAAATTAATTAAAAGAGGTAATGAAAAAATTTTATTATATGGTTCTTCAGGATCTGGTAAAACTTTAATTATTAATGAAATTATAAATAATTTTGCAAAATCAAAAGGTTTATTTGTTTTAAATATTGATTGTATAAATTATTCAAAAGATTCAATTATAAATATTAAAAAAAATTTATTTTATTGGATTTTAAAATCTTGTTGGAATTCACCAAGTATTTTAATTTTAGAAAATTTAGATTCATTATTTCCAATTGAATTAGAAAATTTTGATAATAATCAAACAAAACAATTAACTGAATATTTTATTAATTTAATAAATTCATTAAATAATAATTTTAAAAGAAATATTTCAATTATTTCAACATCAACTTCAAAAGAAAAAATTAATTCATTATTATTTTCAAATCATTTATTAGAAGAACAAATTAAATTAAATATTCCTAATAAAGATGAAAGATTAAAATTAATTGAATATTATTTAAATTTAATGAAATTAAAAATAAATAATAAACAATATGATATTTCAAATTTAATTTTAGAAACTGAAGGTTATTCACCAAATGATTTAAAAATTTTAATAGATAGAATTCATCATGAATCAATTTATCAATCAATAGAACAAAATAATAATAATAATAATGAAAATCAATTAATTGGAAATTCAATTATAAAAAATGCATTAGAAGGTTATATTCCTTCAAATCTTCGTGGAATTAAATTACAAAAATCTTCAATAAATTGGTTAGATATTGGTGGATTAAAAAATGCAAAATCAATTCTTCTTGAAACTTTAGAATGGCCTATTAAATATTCTCCAATTTTTTCAAAAGCAACTTTAAGATTAAGATCAGGTATTCTTTTATATGGATTTCCAGGTTGTGGTAAAACACTTTTAGCTTCTGCTATATCAAGTCAATGTGGTTTAAATTTTATATCAGTTAAAGGTCCAGAAGTTTTAAATAAATATATTGGTGCAAGTGAACAAACTATTAGAGAATTATTTGAAAGAGCAAATGCTGCAAAACCTTGTATTCTTTTCTTTGATGAATTTGATTCAATTGCACCAAAACGTGGTCATGATTCTACAGGTGTTACTGATAGAGTTGTTAATCAACTTTTGACTCAAATGGATGGTGCAGAAGGTTTAGATGGAGTATATGTATTAGCTGCTACAAGTAGACCTGATTTAATTGATTCAGCTTTATTAAGACCTGGTAGATTAGATAAAAGTGTTATTTGTGATATGCCAGATTTTGATTCTAGATTAGATATATTAAAAGCAATTACAAGAAATATGGATTTAAATGATGAAATTGATTTATCATTAATTTCTGAAAAAACTGATGGTTTTTCAGGTGCTGATTTACAAGCTTTATGTTATAATGCTTATTTAAAAGCTGTTCATATAAAATTAGAATTAGATAAATTAGAAAGTGAAGGTGAAATTAAATTTAATAATAAAAATCAAAATATTCATGAATTTTTTCAAATTAATTCAAATATTAAAAATATTAAATTAACTTCTCAAGAAAGATCTAAAATTTTAAAAAATTTAGAACCTATTTTTGAAAATTTAAAACAAAATGAAAATGAAAAAGATTCATTAAATACACAAATAAAGAAAAATAATATTGGTAATTCAGTTTTAATTTCAAATAAAGATTTTTTAGATGCATTAAAAGATACTAAACCAAGTATTTCACAAAGTGAAAAGTTTAAACTTCAAGAAATTTATAATAAATTTATGTTTGGTGATCGTGATGGAAAAATGCCAGATGGATCAACAAGTAACGAAATTGGAGGAAGAACTACACTAATGTAATCAATTTTTCAAATTAAATATATATATATATATATGGTTAATTTATTATTTATTAATTAATTTGTAACTTTGATGCTTCACTATGCAATTAACCTATTATCCAAACATACTATAATTTAATCCATTAAATAATAGCCAAAAAAATAAAAAAAAAAAAAAAAACTACTATCAAAATTATAAGCAAAATTTATTAAGTAACAAGAACCAACTTCTATATTCTTCTTTTCTTTAAAGCATTCTCTTTATTCCAAGTTTTCAACCAGTTTTCTGCATCAGGTCTTGGAACAAAGTATAATCTTAATGCATAGTCAAAAAGTGGAATTTTAGGTGATTGGGTTGATAAAGCTTTATATAAAGATGCTTTTTTACCAACTTTTATTAAACCACCTGATTCAGTTTCCATATAACAATCTAACTTTTTAATAGTGAAATTAGTATGTTTGGGATCTTTAAACCATTGTTCAGGTCTTTCTAAAATGACTTCCATTAATTCTAAAGGTGAAGATAACTCACCAACTGTTGCAACAAAATCAAACTCATCAGTTGTTGGATATATTATCATGGCTGGGAAAATTAATTGAGATTCAACATCATATTTATCTTCTAATGAATATTTAGCATCTTTAATTAAATCAGCAGGGTGAGGTGTATTTATATTTGTATAGCCTCTTATTGAAATGGCTCTCTTTAAATTATTTATAATTTTTTCTTTTTCTTTTCTTTCATTTTCTTTCTTTTCTTCTAGTTTCCTCTTTTCTTCTTCTTTGTCTTGAATTTGTTGAAGTAATTTTTGACATGATTCATTAGATGGATCTATATTTAAACCAAATTCAAGTGCTTGTTTTGCTTCATCAAATTTTTCAATTTGTTGAAATGATTTACTCATTCTAAAATATGCTTTAATATTCTTTGGGTTTAGCTTTAAGGATTCTTTACAATCATTAATACATCTTCTATAGTTTTTTAACTCAAGATTACATGCAGCTCTATTAGAATAAAGATTTGCATTTAATTCAGTGACAGTACATTTAACTGCAATCGCCTTGTTATAATATTCAATAGCATTTCCATATAATTTCAATTTAAATTGATCATTACCTTGTTTTTTGAAGTTTTCAGCAACCTCTTCTGGATCACCATCATAGGCAAGTGCTTTTAAAGCTTCTAAACCAAGATTTTCTCCTCCTTCACCATCTGTTTCATCAAGTTGGGTCATAAAAAATGGAGAACGATTTAATTCAGTCATAACATCTTCTGTAGATTTACCAGCCATTTGGGCTAGTTGTGGGGGAAGAGCAGGATCACCAGGTCCTGGTACATATCTCTTTGGCTTCTCAAAGTTAGAACTAGAAGATGACATTTGATTGTTTTCTTGTTTATTAAAGATGAAGAAGCTACAGCAAAGCATCTCATAAATTTTTTTATTTTTCACATCCGGTCACCTGACAAAAATTTTTTCATAAAATATCAAAGAACTTTAATAAAACCAACAGTAGATGATTAAATTATAATTGATATATATTAACTAACAGTTATGGTCATTAGAGAGAAAAAAGAATGGAATGTATGAAATTAATCAGTTTGTTTGTTTGTTTGTTTTTTTTTTTTTTTCCTTATTTATTTATTTATTTATTTATTTATTTTTTAGTATAATTTTTCTTTGAATTTTCAATTTCTTGCATTGTCAGAGCATCATGAGTCCATTGCGCAGAAGAACCTCTATTCTTGAACTTAGCTAGTCTAGTTGAATGTTTAAATATTTCATCCATTTGTAAAGGAGCCATTGGGCCAAATACTTTATCTGGATCTATGTTTTGTTGATTAATTAAAATAGATCTTAATTCTGGAGAATTAGCCCAATCTTTTAAAACAATACCTTCATCATCATCATCAGATTCTGAAAAAATCTCAGGTAAAACAGTTGGTTTATCTGGAGTCATAGGGATTGTACTACTTAAATTGTGATTGTATGTTTTATCTTTAATTTCATTGTTTAATCTTGAATTTTGAATAGCGGCTTTCATTAAGGTAGTGTTATTTGGTATAGCAACTTTATGAATCAAAGGTTTCTGAGCAAATGAAATAGGTAAGTTAGTTCTAGTTGGTTGAGGTTTAGTAGCGAATGAGGTTTGGTTTTGATTATGATTAAATGTATCAACTTGACTTGGAGCTTGAGTTTGAACTTGAGTTTGAACTTGAACTTGAACTTGAACTTCAGTGTTTTGAGCAATAGAGTTTGGGGTATTATTAACGACTTGATCTATTGTTTCATCATGTGTCACAGATGTTCTCATTTCTCTTGGATTCAAACTTAAATTCAATTGCTCAGCAGTACGACGACGCTTATAATCTTGGTAATGTTGTTGATTAGCATTAAAATTTGTAATGATTTTTGAACCAATTTTTCTTGTAGGTTGATGTGATCCATTAGACTTTTGGATATTATGCAATTCTTCTTCTGTTTGAGTTTTACGTTTTGATGATTTACTTTCACCACCAACTAATGACTTTGGTCTAAATTTATTTAATGATTTGGAAGAAGGTTCAAGTGGTTTTGATGTAAGACCTTTTGATAATGACATTCTTGTAAGATTTCTAGGCTGATTAGATGAAAATGATGATTTTCTCTTTGGTTGTTCAATTTGATTTTCAGTTGAAGTTTTCTTAGTAGCAGCAATATAGTCATTTTTGATTGGCGATTTAACTGTATTATTCAATTCATTTCTTAAAGATCCATAAATACTTTGAACTGGTGAAAAACTTAATAAGCTTGCTCTTTTAAAAATATCTTCTACTCCATCTTTTGGTTGTAAATCTGATTTCTTGGGACTTTTTCTTAAAGTGTCTTCCTTCTTTGGTGATTCAGGTGCAACTGCATTCTTACTAGACGTTTTAGCTAAACTAGCTTCAGTAGCAGTAGTAAGCCTTGAAATTAAATCTAATGAATCTGTCTTTGATATAACTCTTTTTACTGAGAGCTTCTCAATCTTTGAGGAAACTAGAGTCTTTTCATGAATTTTTGTAGGTGATCTCATTACCTTAGAAGATGCTTCAATGTTTGTACCAAACTTTTCTTTAACTCTTTTAATACTTGAACCAACAGCTGAAAAGATACTTGATATTGGAGAACTTTGTTTGACTTCAGATTTTGTTGGTGATTTTGCAGAAAGATTTTCTTTAGCTGAATTAAATTTAATACTATTTTTGTTATATGTAGGTGAAGATGAAGATGAAGTTAATTTTTGAACAGTTGGTTTTGGAGGTGATAAAACAGGACGTGGAAGTGTACTTGGTTTATTTGAATCTGATTTTAAAACTGGGTATGATCCTAATTTACTAGAAATTGAATCCACTTCTTTATTAACAGTATTGACCTTCTTAGCTGATTTCAATGTTAATGGGTCTCTATGAGGTAATAAAGCAAATCCTTGACTTTCTCTATGTTTCTTTGGAGGTGTAAATGAAATTTTGAGAGTTTTATTAGAATTATCAATATCAAGCTTTTTAGAACCTTTTGAAACATCATCATTTAATGGCACTTTTATTGTTTCAACAGATTGTTTTGAATCAGTTATTTGACTAGAAGATGTGGGTATGATGATTGATGAAGTTGGTTGATTTACCACCAATGAAGACTGAGCATTTGTATCATCAGTAGCACTCTTGAATGAAGTATCAGAACTTTCCTCTACTTGAGGTTTTTCTTTGCTTATTATACTTTTTCTGATTTGTCTGCTAATTGCATTAAATGATATATCATCAACAGAAGCATCATATTCAACATCATCATCATCAGGTATAGTAAATCCTTCATTTTTAACTATTTTATTATCAATTTTATTATCAATTTTATTATCAATTTTATTATCAATTTTATTATCAATTTTATTATCAATTTTCTTATCTATTTCATTATTATCTTTATTTTGAGCATTGATTTCAATATTATCAATTTTCTTAGATAAATTTTGATTATTCTCATTTATACTACTATATCTTTTGAATATATCTTTTGTATGTGGTATCTCTGAATGTAATTGTAAATCTTCAGTTTTAGACTCTTTCCCAAGAACCTCTATTACTTGAGGTTTTATGTATTTATCTTCCTCTGATTCCTTTGGCAACAGTTCAGTTTTATTTGGTACAATAATTGAAGTTGATTTTTTTTTGCCCTTTGATTTAGTATTTTTAATAACTTCTTTATCATAGGAAACTGAATTTGGTATATTAATTGTTTTAGGTTTCAACACATTATCACTTTTAATTAAACTCTTCTTTATTGGTGAAATATAAGATTCATTAGGTTGATCTAAAAATGGATTGACATTTATAGGAGATAAATTAGTATCTATATCATTAATTGAGCTGTTGTTGTTGTTGTTGTTCTTGTTGTTGTTGTTATTATTTTCTTTAAGAGATAAAGCATGGTCTCTCAGTTTCTTCACAGGAGATTGATCACCTTTAAGCTTTGTTGGTGATTCTAAAAGAAGTTTTGGATTACTAAACCAAAATCATTGTTAGTATCAATCAAACAATCAAATAGTATATAATTGAAATATAAAGTATACTTACTTTTTCTTTTCTGTGAGTATCTCATTGATTTGTTCATCAATCCAGGCAAATTCAGAAGCGGTTGCATATACAAATTGTTCAACATCAGAAGTGATCAAATCATGGAAGTTCGACAGATTCTGAGTGATCCACCTAGAAGAACCAGGTATATCGTCTCTCTTCCTAGCAGCAGATATACTCCATAAAGACATTGTAAAGTTGAATACAGATTCCTATAAATGTTTAGCATTTATTATAGAAAGGTTTTTTTCCTACATTTTTTGTTTTGTTTTGTTTTGGTTTTGAAAAAAAAAAAAAAAAAAAAAATTGTTGTTGCCATAGAAACAAAATCAAAAAAAAAATCATATAAACAAACTGTAAATGCTCATAACCAACATCTTCTAGTAAAAGAAATATTTAAGTTACACAAAAACATAAAAATCTATAAAACTACACCAAAAGAACACCCATGTTGGAAATCAGATGCTCATAACGTAGAAGCTTCTGCCTCAAACTTTATTTTGGCTCTCTGAAAACTTAGCACTTTTTTTATGATATTATCACCAACTGCTACAAACAAAAATATTACAACACCTACAAATGATTTTACTACAACAAATGAACCAAAGAATATAGTATTATGTTTTGATGGAACAGAGAATAACTTTGGTCCTTCACCCTTTACAAATGTTTTAAAGATATTTAGGATGCTAGATAAAGATAACTTTTCAAAACAAATTTGTTATTATCAACCAGGTGTTGGTGCTTCTATGTCAATTGACCAACAAGGAAAATGGGAAGCATTTTCAAAATCAAACATTGGGAATAAGATTGATTCAATGGTTGCATTTTCCCTTGATCAACACATTATGAACTCATATAGGTATTTGATGAAGTTTTATTGTCCTGGTGATAAAATTCATATTTTTGGTTTTAGGTAAAGGATTTATACCTCAAGATTTAACTATTACAAACTTTTATTATTTGAATTATACTAACTTAATCGAAATAGTCGTGGTGCATTTACCGCAAGAGTTTTAAGTGCTATGATAAAGCATGTTGGTTTATTATATACTGGTCTTGTCGAATTGGTCGAAAGTGCATGGGCAATTTATAGTGCTTGGGAGTATGCTGCTCAACCTAGTCAACCAGATTTTACAACTTCTTTAATTGATGAATTTAGAAAAACTTTTTCAAGAGCAGAATGTATTGATATAGAATTTTTAGGTTTATTTGATTCAGTCAATTCAGTTGGTCTTTTAAGAGATAGATTATTTCCATATACTTCCAGAATTAATAATATAAATTTTATTAGACATGCAGTTAGTATTGATGAAAGAAGAGGTAAATTTAAGCAAAACTTGATTTGTCCATACTCGTATAGACCATCAATCTTATCATTAGATTCTAAACCAAGTGGTCAAACTTCTTATTCCAGTTCTAGGAGAGGTTCACATACAACTTTATCTTCAATGTTGGAAGATCATTTTGGTATAAATGGTTCTTCATCTTCATCAAAATCTTTGAAGAATGATTATAAAAAAAGGAAATCTCAATTAATTGAAGCACAAAATCTTTTAGAAGATATTGATAATAAATTAATGGAATTCCATTTCAAAGTTGGTTTAAGGAGAAGATTAAAAAGGAGATTGGGATTAAGCGTTGAATCAACACATTCTGTTGATACATGTTCATCACAAGATATAACAAAACAAAAAATGATTTCAGCAGAATTTCAAGAATTATGGTTTCCTGGAAGTCATGGTGATATTGGTGGTGGTTGGCCATCTGATGTTAATGGGCAATTTCTTTCTAATACACCACTTAGATGGATGTTTAGTGAAGCTATTAAAGCTGGTGTATTATTTGATAAAGCAAAAGTGGTATTCTTTAATGAAAGATATTCCTCTTTGGATAGTCTATTGTCATGTTCACATGATATGTTATCATTTACTCATTATGGTTTAACACATCTGATGACACGATTAGAAAGAAAAAATGTATTAGAATTTTCCAAAAATGTTTTTGATAAACCATGTATACCAGCATTCAAATCTTGTGAAACTTCTATAAATCCAAATTCAATTCATGATTTATTAACAAATGGAATATATCTCAATAGTTTAAAGAAATTAAATTTTGATCTAAATAATACACTTACAGATATTTTTCAAGTTCATGAAGAATTACCAAATGAACCAGTTCGTGGATGTGATGGTAGAGGAGCTGATAGTTGGGTTGAAGTTTTATTATGGTGGTTAATTGAATTTTTGCCAATTGGTAATAAAATTGAAGATTCAAATGATATATGGAAAAATTCATATGTTCCAAATTTAGGTAGATCAAGATGTATGCCATATTATGCTAGAATTCATTGGAGTGTTATTTGGAGAATGAAATTTTGTTTTGATTATAAACCTAAAAATCTACCAGAATATATTTATCTTTTACTTGATAATAAAGATCTAAATTTTGATGAAATGCTTAAAAAGCAACAATCATTAGAAAAGATACCTGGAATTGATCCATCAAGTGAAGAATTATATAGACAAACGTTTAATGATACCAAAGATTTGTTGAATAAATGGGAATCAGAAGATTGGAACAAAACACCAGATGATTTGTTATCAACTTTAATAAATTATGGATTCATCACTAATAATAATCAAAATGTAATTTAGTTTACTACAATTTCTGGATAAAAGAATCACATGAATATATAATTAAATAATAATAATGATAATGATAATGATAATGATAATAGTTTGAGATACATAATTAAATATAAAATTAATGTATAGAAAAAAAAAAAGGAAAACAAAAATTAAATTCTTTAAAATAATAAAATTTTAAAAAAATGAAATGGTATTTACAATATTTGATTCTTTTTTTTGTCTTCTTATATTTTGTTTCACACAAAAATAAAAAGATATTGATGTATCCTTTGTTGTTGTATTAAATTTATATTCTTGTACTTCTCTCTCTCTTTTTTTTTTTCTTTTTTATGTTTTAATCAATGAATTCTAATGATAATTTTCTGTTAAAAAAAAAATAAAGTCTTAACACAAGTAAATAAAGATTTGTTCAATAAAAATAATAATAGTATAATAGTAACAAAAAAAATAAATAGTTTTTTTTAATAATTATGATGTTTCTTTCTTTTTTTTTCCTTCTTTTAATTTTCTAATTGTTCTTGTTGTTGTTTGTTTGTTTGTTTGTTTGTTTTTCTTTGTCATGCACCTTTTTTTTTTCTATAAATAAATGTTCTAATAAATTAAAACAAGGTGATAGATAGATAGATATTATAATCATAAAAGAAAGAATTGAAAAAAAGAAGGGTTTAAGTGAAGAAATGGATTAAAATGGTGGAAATTTTTTGCAAGTCATTAAAATATATTGGGGATGAATAGGTAAATATAATGTTTATAATTGAAGGTTATTTAACCGACAACTAAGTTATCACCATCAAATGTGTATTCTGGAACTTCTAAGTTTAATGGAGCTGGACCCTTTCTAATTCTACCAGAGATATCATAATGAGAACCGTGACAAGGACAGAACCAACCACCAAAATCACCAGCTTCACCGATTGGGACACAACCTAAATGTGTACAGATACCTAACATGATTAACCATTCTGGGTTCTTAACACGATCAGAATCAGCTTGTGGATCTCTTAAAGTTGAGATATCAACTTCATTGGCTTCATCAATTTCAGCTTGAGTTCTGTGACGGATAAAGACTGGTTTACCTTGCCATTTAACGACAACGTTCTTACCTTCTGGGATAGCAGCTAAACTAACTTCAACTTTAGCCATAGCTAAAACATCAGCAGAAGCAGCCCAAGATTCTAAAAATGCTTCAACGGTTGATTTAGCACCAGCAGCTGATAATAAACCTAAAGAACCAACAGTGAAGTAACTGAAAACACGACCTTTGTCAGTTGTACCTTCTGGTTTAACGTAACCACCGAAATCTGGGGTTCTGTATGTTGATTTTTGAGCTAATGAAGATGATGATAATAATCTAGCTTGAGAGCCTAAAAATATAAAGTACAACACTGTTAGTATAAAAGATGATTTTACAAAAAAAAAAAAAAAAAAGAAAAAGAAAAAGATAATTTCAGCTTGTTATCTCAAACTAATTAAATCCAATCATAACTGTACACTTCAATCGAAGCATACTATGTTTCCCATTTTTTGAAAATTTTTGTTGTTGTTGTTATTATTATTATTATTAATTTTAGCTGTTTTTGAAAAATATTGAAAATATCTAAAATCTGATTGGTTGAAAAATATCAACATGGGAAAAAAAAAAAAACGAAACATTGAAAATATTGGAAATTAAATAGAAATAAAAGATGGGGATGTGGAATAAGAGATGAGGAATGTATATCTTAGACTATCACAGTGTAGTTATGACTGGAGAAACGTATGAAATGATTGGATAAATTTAAAATAAGTTTGAAAACATTTTGCTGGTATCTTGAGAAAGGCTCTTCTTGTATATGATTTATGGACATTAAAAGCAATTAAACCAATGGTACAAGTAGACACTTCTTCGACAACAACAACATACCTAAAGCTCTTAAGGAAGTGACCTTTGACAAAGATGATCTTAATGAAAGCATTGTGATGTTATTTAATGAAATGTTTTTGCTGACTTTTCAGATTGATTTTGAAGTTTTTACTTAAAAAAAAAAAAAGAAGAAAAGTTTTTTTTATAAATTTTAACGCCCAAAAAAAAAAAAAAAAAAAAAAAAAAAAAAAAAAAAAAAAAAAAAAAAAAAAAAAAAAAAAAAAAAAAAAAAAAAAAAAAAATCAAAAAAAAAAAATCAAAAAATTAAAAAATTTAAAAAAATTTAAAAAAATTAACAAAATAAATTTTCTTCATTCTGATTGGATAATTTTATATTTTTATTTATATTTATATTTATATTATTAAGAGATTATGTAAGCACACTATTTAATTAAATTAACGAAGAGTAAAACCTGAGCTCTCATTGATGGCCATGTTCAACTTGTATACCATCTCCATTTGTGTGCTATAACTATATAGACAGAGCTCATTGAAACATGTGTGGGCAACAGGCAATTTGGTGATTGCACCTGGCATTTTTGTAATCTTAAATGTCATACTTGATATTCCTGTTGCTGGTATTCTATCAGATCCTGTAACAAATCTTAAAAACTTTTTTTGATCATTATAATTAATCTCTTCAAACCATCTCCAAAACCATACAACTATATTACTACAAATTGCTTCTTCTGAACTATTCCATCCAACATATTTAGTAATACTCTTTAAAGATTCATAATCAATTCTATTATGATTATCTTCATCATCACTACCACATAAAATCATCTCAATCTCCTTTGGTGAAAATAATGATAATGCATTACCTCCAATCACATTATGAAATCCATCATAAAAACTCTTGAATTGATCATAAATTTGTTCATTTAAATGATAATTAATCCATTTATTAACATATTCATATCTATTCTCATTATTAACAATAATATTTGATCCATTAGGAATTAATTCAACTATATTTAAATTACCAAAATAATCTTTATAACTAGTCTCAAAATAAATTGATAATTCACTAACATCACCCTTTTTATATTCTAATAACTTTTTTAATCCTAATCCAGTATTTGGATATATTTCCATATAATCTAATAAAGTAAATTTATGTTGTTGTTGTTGTTGTTGTTTATTATCATCATTTTTGTGTTTAATCAATAATTTCTTATAAAGAACTAAAGGAAATCTAATATCAAGTATAGTTGAATTATAAATTGCTAATCCTAAAACTACTCCAATCATATAATATAATTCAAGATTCTTTTCTAATGGTTTTGGTGCAAACCAACATAATTGACTTTCATCATTATAATAAAACATCCCATTCTCTTGATTAAATATCTCTTTAATTAATAATTGAAACCATTCCTTCTTTAATCCACCAATATCAATACCTGGTTCTCCAATAAACTCAACTCTTAATGATTTTCTTAAATTTGATATATTATCATGAATACATTTTAATGAATCATTGGATATATGATCTCTTCTAACTTTAATTCTTAAATGAACATCAATCGGTTTCTTCTTATCAAGTGCATTAATAAAAGATTCTTCAGCTTTTCTTTCCATATTAGTTTTATTCTCATATTCTAAAATTGAAATTTTACATCCTAATGATAATAAAAATGGAAATTCACAAAATGTAAATTGACTATTTTTATCACTTAAAATTGAATTATTTAACATTTCAAAAACAAAATATGAATTATCTCTTCTTGAATCTAATGATGATTGATTTTGTTTAAATTTATTTTGCCATGTATCAAAATCATTTTTAACATCAACATAATCAACCATTGTATTATAAAATGAATAAATTGGTATTTCATTCCTTCTTGTATTTGAAACAAAAAATATTGATAATAGTTTTGATGATGTTCTAATATGCCAATCATTACAATAATTTGAAACTTTAATTTTAATCTTATTATTAAATGTTGAATTATTAGAATTAGAATTAGAATTAGAATTAGAATTAGAATTAGAATTAGAATTATCTATCCAACTTGTAAATGCATTAGAATGAAATGAACTAGGTAAATTAAAAATATTCATTGAACTATTTAAATTTGAGATAAATGATGAAGAAAGAGGTCTAAATCTTGTATCTTGATTGGAAACATCACTAATATTATCAATTGTTCTTAAAGGATTTAATTTTTCTGATTCTGAGTATTCTGAATATGTTGGACTTGTAGGTGATAAATCATTATGTGCAGAACTAACCTTTCTTTTTGAATTATTTTGCATAGAATTCATTTTATTGACAATTCTTGTAAGATGAAATGTAATATAAAGGTTTATAATTTCAATTTTATACTCAAATTTTTCCTTTGGTAATGATTTAATCCATAAACATAAATGTTTAAAGACTGATTGATCACAATTAGATAAATATCCAATAATTCTTTTGATTACTTCATATGAAAGAGATTTAATCTCCGGTGAATTAAACCCATTTTTAAAGTTATTGTTATTTTCTTCTTCTAAAGATCTATTAATATAAAGACAATTTTGTAAAATTGGAATTTCAAAAAGTATAATTAACCATTTAATATCATCTGGTTTTGAAATAGATTTTAATGGTTTTCTTAATAAATCATTTGCACTTAATAATAATTTATAAAATGGTCTACTTGTTGGTAATTTTAATAATAAATTATAAGTTAAATTTATCTGTTTGAAATCTAAACTTAAATTTGAATTTGAATTTGAATTTGAATTTGAATTTGGTCTAGTATAATTATCAGCAATATCCCTAATTTTAAAAGAATTATTCAATATTTCAAAATCACTAAAACCTTTTTGTAAACATTTTTCAACTTCTTTATATATATGATGTGGATTTCTAATATTATTCTTTTTGGCATTTGATTCACAAGATTTAACTATTGAAAATATCTTTTCATAACTCATTGGTTCAACAGTATAATCTGAATGTAGATGAGTATCTAATAGAGTAATTGTAGTATGACATATTGAACACTTAAACTTTGAAACCATATCAGGCAATTTTAAAATAGTACCACAACATCTACAATGATCGATTACCATACAAGGTTTTGTTGCATTTTCCTGAACTGTTGTAGATTGATGTGAGGAATCATTTGTATTCTGTTGATAAGTAGGTAAACTTTGTGGTTCATTAGTAACAGTTCTATTTACATTTAATGGTTTCTTATTTGATCTCCAAATGTTTAACCAATAACTAGAATTGGAGTTGTTTGAACTTGCAGTTTCAGTTTGTCTTGTATTCAATGACATTTCTAATTTGATATTTGAATACTAATATTTTTCAAGTTAAACCAATTTGAAAATAAAAATGAATAGAATTATGATTAATGTAATATAGCAATACTATTTTTATTTGATTCTTATAAAGTGAATGGATGAAAATGAATGGCTAAATATAAATAGATTGTGTCTGTGCTCTAATCTATTTTAAAACAGTTATGCCAATCATCTAACTAGAGATTATGAGCATTTGTTTCCAAACGTTCTCTCTATTTTGTTGTTTATGAAGTATATGTCTATTTCTTTGTTTATTCTTTTTTGTGGCAATTAGCTATTGTAAAGTGTCGCCCGTTATTAAAAAGTGGCGACACCATATTTCTTTCGTGTCAAAATTTTTATTTTAAATTTTAGTTCTAATATAAAATTCATTTATTTTAACATCTCATTTCTGGTTTATTAAATATTGCAATACTGTTTTGGTTCAATTCACTGGTATAGATGGCTATAGTCAAGATTTTCCTCGCAAGGTTACTCAAGGAGTCTGATGAACAAAGTTTAGTAGTAGCTTATACTTCTCATATTGAAATATATCAAATCAATAAATTAGAGACACCATCAGAGATTCCAGTACTTTTAAATAGATTCAGTCTTTCTAAAAAAGTAGTGGATATTATAACCATTAGAAATACAGATCATGTCTCCGCTGATTGGCTTTTAATACTTACAGATGAATCTACTCTAGATCTTTGGGCTTTTAGAAGAAGTATTGAAAAATTACCAAAATTTATTGCTTCATATCCAACTCTTGTGAAATCACCTGTTTTACATAATTCATTAGCTTTTAAAAATTCAAACATTTGGTATTGTACAGAAGATGGTACAATTATGACTTATAGAGTTTATTCTCCAAGAAGTATAAATATGTATTTAGAAAGAGAGGATATGGAAGGTCACATTCTAGACTTTGAAGATCCTGATTCTGATATAGATATAGAAGAACTTTGTTATAATATTGATATAAATGATACTTCAACAAGTCATAACTCAGAGCACACTTCAAATAATAGTATTACTGTCGAATTGAGTAAGATGAAAACAGCTATAGCTTCCTCAAATATTTCCAGAATTAAGAGAAGAAAGAAGCAAAGAGTTTCAGAAGTTGATTATTTTAATAAAGCATTAAATTCTCATAGAATTATTGATTCTAAAATATTAGTTAAATCAACAAAGACTAATCTATATGATTATTTTATACCAACTGATGTTGCTGAAAAGAGTAGTTTCATAAAAATTTTATCAAAAGATTTCATTAAAGTTCCAGATTATAGTTATCTTCAATCTTCATTTTTATTGCTCTATGAAATGAAAAATACAGAAACATCAAAAGAAAAATTTATTTATTTAACTAATATTTCCCTTTGGAGAGAATTAGAGAAGTATGGTCTAACTAATTGTCATAATTATGAATGTACAAAGGATGACTTTGTATATCCATTTGTTGTATCTCATGAAGATTTATATTTAACTTTCACTAACAATTCAATTGTTCTCCATTCTGTTCATCATGAAATTACTGAAAATGTAAACAACATAAAGTCACAAAGAAATTCACAGATCACTATTCAAGAATCTAAAAAAATATCCAAAACCTTTAATTTTGGAATTAATAAAATCATGTCTGTTTTAAACCTCAATTTTGTCCTAAATGATGATAATTCTAATGTATTCACAGTATTGTTATATATGGAAGATGGTACATTCTACATCAATACTATCAAAATAGATACTTCTGAATTCTCTAAAGGCATTTTAAAACTGGACGATTGGAATATAAAGAAATTGAGTTATAGGTGTAATATAAAGAGCTATAAATTTTTAACGATGTTGGATTCAAAATCTGATGATTCGGTTTTGCTTATGTTCATCAATTCTTCAAGCAAGAAGTTGCAAAATAATGTTAAAACTGGTAGCAATGACTATAAGATATTTAAAATCAAATACAATGAAAGTCAAAATGATTTTATTCCTAAAAAGTTTGTTTAATTTAATGAAATTATGATTTGATTATTTTAAATCTGAATGTACTGAAAGCAGATGTTGTATTTCAGTCTGTTCTAATATCAACTACTAAAAAAATATAAGAAAGAAAAAAAACCAAATCAAAACAAAACAAAACTATCACTAAATTAATACTAAACAATGGAGTTCCTAGTAACAGAACTATCACCTGCGAAAGCGATAGTATCATGTTTTCCTTTGAACTGTAGAGATGTGACGTATCTGATTATGGCCAAAATTCACTCAATTGAAGTTCATAGAGTTAATATAAATCAAGTACCAATTTTAAACAAGATCAAAGAAATTAGATTTGATGAGCCAATAACAAATGTTCAAGAAATAACTGTACCAGGTAAATCAAGTTCTTCAAAGAGAGTTCTCCTTGTTGCTTTAGAAGAACATATTCAACTTGTTCAACTTCAAACATATGGAGATGATGCTGTTGGATTAAAATTTAGTCTCACAAAGAGTCAAAATGATATTGTTCTACCTTATTCTTTAGATAACTATGGTGATTATATCTGGTCTTTAGACCCAATCAATTCCTTCAAAATATATGGTAATGTTCAGCGTGTATCTACTGATATATATCGTGTAGAAAGGAAAACGGATGCAATAATTTCACATACACCTACAATCAACCAAATAGATTATGAGACTGATTCAGAAACTTTGATGTATGCATCAACAAATGACTTCTCCAAGTTTGGTTTTATATCAAGATTAACTCATAAAGGATATAATTCAGTTTATACAATTCTTTTCCAAGACAAAATTAGAGATTTAAGTGTGATGCTATGGATAGGTCTTGTTGGTAAAACACAAAAATCTCAATTAAAGGTTATTGAAGAAAAACAGATTGATCAATTATTATCAGATATATTTATGAATGGTATGTGTGATGGTTTAGTAACCGTGCTATTTTCTGGTTTCAGTATTTATCTTTACAGAGCACCAAATTCTGAAGTTTCAAAAATAGATTATCGAAATAGAACAGAAGATATTTCAATTTATGGAGGTGAATATATTTCTAAAGATTTTGATTTTAAAAGTAAAATAGGAAATGAATCAGCAATTTTTAAAGTTAGTGAAACTCAATTTCTATTTATGGATTCTGATGGAAATGTCTATATTTCAGATATTGAATTTGAGAAGAAAGATAGTGTTTTATTAATAAATTCATGGACTATACAACAGATTAATGGAATTAAAATGTATCAAATTAATAATATAAAATGGTTATCAGAATTTGAAAAGGTATTAATTGCTAGTTCATTAACATCATCAACAATTATTTTCCAACTTGATTCAGTAAACAAGAAAATCGAAATTCTTGAATATATTAGAGGTGCAGGTCCAGTTGTTGATATTGACATTATTGGTCATATTTCTAAAAAAGTTCAATTTTGTGGAGGCAATTTTAATGAAGGGATGTTAAACACTATATATTCAGGTTATAAACTTGATAAATATGTTATATCATCAGCAAATTATGAGCAAACTGTCAATACTCGTACATTTATCAATGGAATGTGGTCCATTGGTAAAACATTTATTGTTAATAAATTAGATAAAGTATTCAAGATTGAAACAATTAATGGTGTAATAACAGAGACAGATATATCGCATTATCCAACTCTCCAAAATATTAACGGTAGTATTATTGAAATATATGGTAAAGATGAGATGATAATTTCAATAATAACAGATTCAGGAATTTATTATAATGGTGAATTAATATTACAAGCAAATATCAGTTTGGGTAAATTTGATTCAAATGGTAATGCAGCTTATATTGAAAATAATAATCTTGTTTACAAAGGTCAAACTACTAAGCTAAAAAGTGATGTTTCATGTCTTGATATTTCAACTTCACGTAATGAACCAGTTATTCTTGTTGGTTATTGGGATGGTCAATTTAATGCATATGTAAACTTTAAAGAACGAAAATTATTGAAATCAGGACCTCCAATTACATCAGTACTAATTGTTGAAAGTAACATTACATCTGATAAAAATCTTTATATTTCAGGTGATTCTAATGGTGGTATTGAAATTTTTAGTCATTATAGTTCAAAGTCTAATCAATCATTAAAAATGGGTTCAAGTCCTGTTAAACTTATTAAATTTAAATCAGATAAATTCATTGCTTATAATTCAGAAAATGTATTATTAATAGATGATGTTAAAGAAACAGATATAACTAAAAAATTAAAAAATGAATCAGGTTATAGATTAGGACACCTTGAGAAGATTCCACCTTTTGAATTATGTTTTTCTAAAAGTACAGGATCCTTATTACAGATTAATGAAAAAGAAACTTCAATGTTAAATATTTTAGATAATGAAATGATGACTTTAACTGAAGGTTTAAGAATTGAAGGTTCTTTGATTAGAAAATGTATTCATTATAAAAATTCATTAAATTATAGTATATTTGTGACAAATAAAAAATGTTATAATGAATCAACAAATGATTTTGTGATTAAATCATTTTTAGAAGTTATTGATAATATTACATTTGAAAGAAAATCAATTTATGAATTTGAAGATGGTGTTGAAGTTTCAGATATTATTAATACTAGCTATTTTACTCAAACTTTTGACAATTATGAAAATGAAACAATTAGTTTAGCTTTGGAAACTATTTTATCACATTGTTTTGTTGTTTCATGTTTTACTCAATCTCATGATAGAACTTCAGAACCTCTTAGACTATTCTCTGTTGATGAAAATGGATTACTTTCCTTTTTATGTTCTTCACCAGAATCGACACATCTATTTACTTCTTTAGTAAATATAGGTAACAAAATCATAGTTTCTGGTGGTGCAGTTTTAATGGGTTATATGATTAATTATTCAATATCAGACTCAAAATTTTCATTGATTCCAATAACTGAACCTTTTAAACCCAGAACTTATATATCACATTGTAAACTTTTTAAAGACAAGTTAATTATTGCAGATATAATTAATGGTATTACAAGAATTTCATTGAAGTTTCATCCTAACCTCAAAGATGATGGTACATTGTTCAAATTTGAAAAAGATTCAATTCCTCTTCCAAGAGTTAAATGTTTGAAAGCATTGGAGACAATAAAGGATAGAATTATTGCATGTATTGATAATGAAAATAGATTAGTAATTATTGAAGTAGATGGAGACTATCCAAAAATACATTTTGAATCTTATATTGGTGATTCTATTAATGTTATAAAAGCTAATCCAGATTTTCAACCATATTATTTTGATGCATATGGTGACAATAAACCTCCCTCAGTTTCACCAATTCTTATTTTAGGTGCTTTGAGTGGAGCAATTTATTCAATAAATTTAATAACAAATAAAAATACTATTAATAAAATGTTAAAAGTCTATAAAACTGGTTTGAAATTTGATATAATGACTAAAAAAGGTAATAAAGAAGAAGCAAAGGAATCACTTTCTTTAATAAATGGAGATTTTATTCTTGGATTAACTCCTAGACCTACTGGAGTTAATATTGATCTTAATAATGTTCAAAAATCTATTAGAGAAATATCACAATTTATTAACAATTGAAATTCTACATATTTTATATATAAAGAAAACAAAACAATTACATGACTAATGAAATTATGAAGTATATTTATTGTAGTATGAACATCAACTTAATGAGTCAAAATAAAATGTACAAATAGTTTTTAATTAAAAAAAAAATAAACACATGAAAGTATTATAATGCAATAAAAGAAAGATATTTTTCATCATTTTATAACCAAATAATAACCTAACTTAGATTAATAAAGTTTCGATCTTGTCCTTAACAGCATAGATTTGGTTTTTTAAAGCTGAACCTTCATTGGTAGTGATTGAAGCAGCAATAACTGGTCTTGAAACACCACAAGCTCTACCTAAAGCAGTCTTTGATGGAACGAAAACATATGGAACGTTTTTATCTTCACATAATAATGGTAAGTGTAATAAGATTTCAATTGGCTCAGTATCAGCAGCCATGATGATGAATTCAGAGATACCTCTGTTTAAAGTTTTGGTAGCTTCATTAGCACCTTTCTTTAATTGACGTAAATTAGAAGCTTGTTGAGTGACATCTAAGATTTGTTGAGTTAAAGCTGAATCAGCTAATGGGAAAGCTTTTGGGTTTGGAGCAGACATTTTTTTTAATGAATAATAAATATGAATAATAAAAGATAAACTATGACAGGTTCCTTGCTTTGGCTCGCCTTTCTTTAACTTTTTATTGAATTAGTTGAAAAGAAAAAGAGATGAGATTTTTTTTAAAAAAAAATTATATGAAAAAAAAAAATTTTTAGAGGTATAAATTGGTTCGCGCACAACTTTATTACCCTCCATGACATTTTCAAGTTATTTGAGTCCTATAGTACATCATTAAAAGCTGTTATCGATATTATGATTGTCGTTATTAGTTTGTGTTGTAATTTCGATTGTTTAATTTCATATTTCAACTGCTAAAATTCTGTATTGTACCAACTTAAGCCATAAAACAATCGAATTTATATGTGTAAAAGTCACGTGACCGAACTTAAAACCAGTGCTATAAGAAAACTACAACAGAATGTTTAAATATAATATAGATTTTATTGATCTCTCATATTTCATCTATGTAATTAATAATAAATGTGAGATAATAAAGAACTATGAGTTTATGTTTTTTTAACAAAACAATTTTTGAAATACATGATTAATAATAATCCCTTTCAACCACAAAATTTTATTAGAGACAGAAGATTGGTTGGTGATCAAATTAAATTGATCATTGATTGTTGCTTTTGTTTTATATTTTTCTAGCTTTTTCTGAAGACATTTTTTTTTTCTTTATTAATTTGGAATGTTCAAAAAGGAAATGAAATGATTTAACAAATAACATCTTGAGTAGCTCTTGAGTTTAATAATAATGCAACAATTAAACCGTATAAACCTAAGACTTCAGCGAAAATTAAAATTAAAATCATACCAACGAATAATCTTGGTTGTTGAGCAGTACCACGGACACCAGCGTCACCAACAATACCAATGGCGAAACCAGCAGCAAGACCTGATAAACCAACAGATAAACCAGCACCCAATTGAATGAAACCAGTGTATAAAGCTTGTTGTTGTTTTAAAGAATCAGAAACTAAAACTGAGACAACCAAACCGTAAATGGCAATAATACCAGCCATAATAACAGGAACAATGTTCTTAATGATTAAATCTGGTCTTAAAACAGAGGTGGCACAAATACCAACACCTGATTTAGCAGTACCGTAAGCAGCACCGAAACAGGTGAAGATGATGGCTGAGGCACAACCAATTGAACCAAAGAATGGAGCATAAACAGGACTATTATTAAATTGTTAGTAAACTTGTGAAAAAAAAAAAAAAAAAAAAAAGATAAAGAGAAGAAACACAAAGAAACAAATCAATCGATAGATTAAATGATAAAGAAATCATTGATCTTGACAATACACCAATCATATGGAAGCATTTCATGGCTATTTTATCATTTACTTGAATTGTTATTATCCTTGTTCTTTTTTTCCTCAAGGACCTTCTGTCTCTATTTATATTCAAACTAGTCATAACTTTCAAAAATCAAAAACAATAACGATGAAATCTTAAGAAATTTCCGCCATATTCAGTCAACAAACATTATTCCACGTATCAAAAGAATGTACGCTGTCATTCATTCCAATTCAATTCAAAGTCATAATCAAGAATCAAAAATTTATTAAAACTTCTCTTTTCCTTAAAATTTCCTTTGATAAGAAAAAACTCGACATATGTATAGGGTCAAATCAAAAAAAAAAAACTCAATTGCTACCAAAGCAATCTTCAGTAGATAATTTCAGTGTCATGCTTCTGCTACTACTAGCAATACATACCAAAGTTCAGACATTATTTATATTGAATTAGATGGATATTAGAGAGTTGATAAAGTGTTTTTATTTGGTTCTGGTTTCTTTTAATAGTAGAGATTTCTTTTATAAGGAGAATTTTGATTTTAGAAGTTTCGACAAAAAAAAATTGAAATTCGACTGCTGCGGGTAACGGACCTGGTGCTTTTGGTGCTGCTGGTGACGTGGTTTTAGGACTTTAACTCAGCCAGTTTTAGTGGTAAATCTGTTTAGCAAGTTGAAAATAGGTGGTAGTAGTTGACGTTACAAACCGTGAATTACAGTTATTCAGTGAAGACATGAACTTAAAACAACATAAAATTTAATTATACGAGTCAAAAATCAAGTTCTATATGCAGTAAAAAGTTTAATAGACTCTTTCATCCATAAATGAGTCTCCCAATTTGTTGGCCAACCCTATACGAGTGGTATTGATTAGTTCATTAATATCTTTTGGAATTGTTAAACCTTCTTGTTGAAGTTGATAAACCCAAAAATCTTTACTTATACTATTGTTTTTCAAGTTTGAATTATTAATTGATAACTTATAGAGAATATTACATTCTTTAATCTGTTTTAAATTCTTTTTATCTTCTTTTTTCAAATGATTTTCTTCAAATTCATTAACAATACTAATTATTGGTAATAAATCTTCTTTTAATAAAATTTTGGAAGGTATTTGAATTAATAAAAATGGTAATAATTGTGATAATAAAATAGCAAATAATTTAATAGGTAAATGATTAAATTTTAATAATGATAATAATTTATAAACAGCAGGTTTTAAAAATCCTTCTCGTTTTAATTCCCAAAATTGTAAAAGAATAGCATATGGTGCTAAAGTTTGACGTAATAATGGTGGTAATTTTAATGATTCATCAACATTAGCACTTGTTGTTGTTATAGAAGCATTGATATATGGATCATCAATAGCTTTACCAGTTAATAAAGAATTTTCAAATATTAACCAAGAATGATGTTTAACAAAATTGATTTCACCAGCTTTTGTAAAGTTTTTTAAAGCATCTAATAAATAACCATCCGTTAAAGATTTTTGAGCAACAATTCTAAATATAACATGAGCAATTGATGGTAATTTTAAGGAAGCACAAACTGTTAAAGCCCATTCAATATCGTCATTAGTTTCAAATTCAAATTTTGGTAATACTTCTGCAATTACTGATCTTGCTAAAGGGTTTTTAGAAATTGATAAAATACCAACACCAACTGGAAATAATTTTTTAATTGATAAACATTCCATTGCATGAGAATGTAATAAATAATCAGAAACATTAGTTGTTGAAAATAAATCTTCATTTAGTAAGAATGATTTTTCATCTTTTAAATTATTAAATTTATAATTATTTAATAAACCTTTACCTTCACATAAGGCAGAAATGTATGCAGAAGTACCAAGATTAAAAGAACTTAAAGCTCTTAAAACTTGCAAGAAATTACCATCAAAGATATCAATACAAGCAATTTCCCAAATACAAGTATTATCAGGTTGAAATTTTTCTAAAGAAAGTTTAAAATATTCCATTAATAATTGAAATGATGGAATATAATAAAGTGATAAAGATAATAAACACTCATACCAAGTTGAAGAATTTGTTATTATTGTAGATTTTTCACCAGATAAAATTTCTAAAGTTGTTTTTAAATTTAAAATTAATTCATAATAAAGATTATTTTTTGTAGTTGAATAATCTGGTAATATTTTAATTAAATTGTTTAAAGTTGATTGAGTCAATTTTTTCCAATTTTGGAAATAAAATAAATTTGTTAATTGATTATATCTTGTTAATAAATTTTGTAAATCAATAAATAAATTATAAAGATTCATATCATTAACTTTTAATTTGATAATCTTAGAATCAATTAAAATACTTAAAGCATTTTCAATATAACCTCTTAAAATTAATTTATTTAAAATTTTAAAATAATAAGGATGTAAATATGGATCATCTTTTGACATTATTGAAATTATTAAAGATTGATCTGGTAAATAAGGATCTGCAATATTGATCCAAGTTTTTAAATCTTTTAAAAATGATAAATCATCATTAACATCATTATTACTTATATGATTGTTATTGTTATCAATATTATCATTAAAATAAATTGCTTTAAAACAATTTAAAATATTTAAACATTCTTCTAATTCAAATATATTTGATTCAATTTTACTAATTTGATTTGAATCATCATTATTAATTTTTGATCTATCTTGATGTTTTAAATCTATTAAATTTAATAATTGTTCAATTGATAATTTGAAAGCTTTATTTAAAACTTTTGATTGATTAATTTTATTTGATTTATTAGTAATTAAACCTATTGTTGCAACATTATAATATTTTTCATCACCTAAAGATTCATAAATTGAATATAAATTTGAGATATAGTTGATATATATTTGAGAATCATCAAAACTTGGAGATAAAGAAGTTGGATATAATTTAGTTTCAACATCAAAAGTTGCCAATTTCTTATTAATATTACTCATTGGAGATATATATGCAATACCATCAATTCCATTAGGATTTATTTTGAATCTAAGGGAACGATGACTTGAGTTGAATGTAGAGATCCCATTATTTGGAATAGGAGCTTCATCTAGTCTTGTTAAAATAACGTTTGATATTGGATCAGTCTCTTGATCAAAAAATTCCTCAGAGTCTTGATCCAGTTTATCAACATTATCGTTATCTATCACTAAATCTTCATTCTCTGATAAAAATCCCAAATTGGATTCATCCATGTACTCCAGTGTCATCTCTCTCAACACTCCAATCTAATATTTATAATATTTAAAAGTAGTTGTTTAATGACAACAACAACAAAAAATTGTAAACAAATTAAAAAAATTATATAGATATATAATCACGTGATGAGTTTTAAAAATAAAAATAGGGTAACTTTATAAAAATAATCACGTGACTTTCAAAAAAATTTACCGCCAAAAAAATTTTTAATAACAAACATCATCAAATCAAATCAAATCAAATCAATTCAATTCAATTCAAATCAATTCAATTCAAGATGGAGACAGCTCAGTCTTTGACAAAGTATCTGAGGTCCAAGGATATAGATGTGCAGACTCTGATAGATACGTCCATAAATCTTCTCGAGGACAAACTACAGCACATATATCTGCCAAACTCTGAAATATTCATCTACAACCTTCTAATAGATAGATTAAAAGATGATAAATACAAAACATTTAAAACAAATTACAAGATATGGCAATTATTCAATAAAACATGGACCATTTTAGAAAGTAATTCAAATAACATTAAATTAAGAAATCAATCAATCCAATCTGCATCTACTAAATTTGGTGAAGTATTACTACAATCTTTAAAGTTAATAAATGAAGGATATGACACTGATAAATACCAGTTCTTTACAACCATTAGTCAATCTATCTCTCTATTTAGACTATCAAACATCAAATTTAATCATTCTGTTGAAACCTCAATTCAAATATTGACAAATTATTTATATATGTTAGAATCTACTATAGACTTATATTCATCAAATGAATTAGATGATCATATAAAGAACATTATTTTATTTTATTCAAGTTCTATTAGTACTGAAAAGATTAGTATTAAGAAATTTAATGATTTCTTTATTAAAAATTCATTATCCTCAATTTTAAGAATAATTTTAAAACTAAATAATTCAAATTCAAGTTTAAATTTAAAATCAGTAATTAGAAAAACACTGTTAAATAGAGATTCACAAGAAAATATTGAAGATAATATTGCTTTAATTCTTTCTTTAAATATTGAAAATGGTGATCAAATTTTACAATTTTATAACATTTTATTAGACGTTTCTTCAATTAAATCGAATTCAAATTTAATTGAATCAATTTTATTAAAATTTATTGATAAATTTCCTGAATTAACACAAAATTTATTAGAAATTATAAAAAATCATAAGATAACTAAACTTTCATTTAATTTTATTGAATCAATATATTTAAAACAAATTTCAATTGAAAATCAAACTATTGATTGGAAATTAATTCAATTTTTACTAGATTTAGATATTGAAATTGGTACTAAATATTCAAATCAAATATTCATAAAATTATCACAAACTAATTATTCAAATTGGTTATTAATAAGTGAAAAAATAATTCAATGTTTTATAAAGACAAGAGATTTTAATATTAATTTTTTCCAAAATTGGTATGAAATATTAATTGATAATCCAAAACTAAATAAAATTTTATTAAATAATGATTATTTAAATTTAATTTCTAAAAATATTAATAAATTGTCATTAAATCAATTATCAAATCTATTAAAAGATTTTCTATTAATTAATATAGATTCAATTAAATTATCAATTTTAAAATCAATTATTCAAGGTTTAATTAATGATGTCACAGATTTAAATTTAATTAATACTTTAAAAAGTTCATTTATAATATTATTTAATGATGATTTAGAAATTAATTCAAACACTAATACTGAAATTTGGGAATTAAGATATCAATTATTAATTTTATATGATGATTTAATTGATTTTAAAAATTTAATAAATTTATCTGAAAAATATCAAAATTCAACAAAAGTTTTAAATTATCATTATTTTAATTTTAGATTAAAAGAAATTAATATTGAATTTGATATTTCTTTAACTATTGATTTATATTTAAAAAAATTATTATCAAATAATTCAAAAGATAAAGAATTAAATTTTTTATTTAATCGTTGGTTAGTATTAATTAATCAATTCTTTAAAAGTGAACAAATTAAATCATTAATTGAATTAACTTTATCATATAATAATGAAGAAGATATTTCAATAATTAATAATATTTTACAAAATGATGATTTATTCTTTGAACAAACAAATATAGTTGAAATTTTAATTATTAAAATTTTAACAATTTTAAAAGATAAAAATCAAAAATCAAATCATTTTAAAATGTTTAAAGTTTTATTAAATTTACCAATTCAATGCTTTCATACAAAGATAAGATCACAATTAATTGATATATTAATTAACAATGTATCTAATAATGAAAATCAAAAGGTTTTAACTATTTCAACTATAAAACATTTATTAACTTTCCCAACTTTTAAATCATTAATTGAATCTAAATTTAATAAAGAATTATTTTCTAAAATTGATGATGATGAAGCTTCAATTTTTAAATTAATTTGGTTAAATCATTTAAAACAATCAAAAGAGAGTATAAGTTTAAAATATATTAATGAAACAATAGATGAAAATATTGAATATTTTAATAATAAAAAGAATAAAAATAAAGATTTATCATTATATCATAAAATCTCATTAATTATATTGATTGAATCATTTAAAAAATTTGAAGATAATAATAAAATTTTATTATTATTAAAAAAATTTATTAAATCATGTAATCAATTATTAGAAATTGAAATTGATAATAATAAAGAATTCAATAGAATTAATTGGTTATTAAATTCCTTATATGAAGTTAATAAGATATCAAATAATAATAATAATAATAATAGTTTTGATTTAACTTTAATTTTAAAACTTGGTAAATTAATTACAATTCAAAATAAGAAGGAATTAAAACCAATTTTATTTAAAATTTTAATTAAATTTAAAGATGAAAATAAAATTTTTAATATTGAATATTTTCAAGCTTTATATTTATTATTAAGAGAAGAAGGAATTTTAAGAAAAGATTTATTAGAAGGTTGGGATAATTTATTAAAAAATGAAGAAGAATTTATTCAATCATATTTTCAAATTTTAAATCAATTACATTTATCATCAATTATTATTGAAATTTTACCAATTTATTGGAAAATTTTAAATCGTGAAACAAATATTAATTTATTTCAAATTTCAATTTCAAAAATATTAACATTAAATTTTAATAATTATGAATCTAAAACAATAATTTTTATTATTGAATCAATTAGAACAATTTTAATTGAAAAATCATGGTTAATAACACAATATTGTTTAGAAGAAATAATTATTTTATTATCAAAATTAATTGAAAATTATGAAATTTTAACAAAAGATTTATTTGAAATTATTTGTTTAACATTATCAACAATTTTATTAAATTATAGATATAGATTATCAAATCGTCATCCAATTTTGATATCAATTTTTAAATCATTATTAGAATCAGTTTCAAATAAAAACATTGCATTAACAACAGCATTAACCTCATCAGCATCAAATAACGCAAATACATATGGTAAGACATTAGCAAGATTAATTACTAATCTTTGTGAACCACCTGTATCATTAGTTTCAAACAATAATAATAATAATAATAATAATAATAATAGCATTAATCAAGAAACAAATTTATTAAACATTAAAAATAATAATTTAAAACAATCACTTAGAAAAAATTTACCAAATTTAATATTAATTTATATTAATATTTCACTTAAATATTCATTTCAAACTAATATGAGAGAAGAATTATTACCAGGAATATTTAATATTTTTGATGTTATTTCACAAGAAGAATTAATAATTATCAATGCATCACTTGATCATTCAAGTAGAGTTTATTATAGATCATTATATGATGATTATAAGAAGATTGGTAAGTGGAAGAGTACATAATAAAAATATCATTATAATTTTTTTTTTTTGAATTTTAATTTTGAATTACAACTAATCTTTATGTAGTTGTAATCAGTATAAATTATATATATCTTCTTATTATACATTATTAATATTAATATTAATATTTTTAATATTTTTATATCTTTTTTATTGAAATAAAATTAAATATTAATAATTTGGTGTTCGGATTTCCAGTTTTAAGTAAACTTCAAAAAAAAAAATTAAAATTAAATACTTAAATAAAATTAAAAAACAACAAAACTATTTAAAATTTAAAATTTAAAATCAGAAAAAATCAAAAGAAAAGAAGACGATGGATGGATCTGGATCTGGATCTGTTCATGAACTCAATGATTTCAATTCAAGGACGGCATGGAATAGCAACATTCCTCAGTTAAAGGCATTTGATAATTATAAAACTGTTGATTTATTAATGGAAAAGACTAATAAAGTAAAATCATCAATTTTAATTAATTATTTAGTTTTAACATTAGTTGGTATCTCAATTGGTACAGTTGCATTTATATTGAATACAATGACTGAATTCTTATCAAATTTAAGAACTGGGTATTGTTCAACACATTTTTATTTAAATAGATCATTTTGTTGTTGGGGTGAATTAAATGAAAATCAATGTAAAGATTGGATAAATTATTCAAATAATGGATTTATTAATTATATTGTTTATATAATGATTTCATTAATCTTTAGTTTTATTTCATGTTCATTAGTATTAAATTATTCACAATTTAGTTCAGGTAGTGGAATTTCAGAAATTAAAATTATTGTATCAGGTTTTAATTTTAATAAATTTTTAAATTTTTGGACTTTTTTAATTAAAGCAATTGGTTTACCTTTAGCAATTGCATCAGGTCTTAGTGTTGGTAAAGAAGGTCCTTCAGTTCATTACGCTGTTTGTATTGGTTCTTTAATAGCTATTCAATTTAAAAAGAATAATCAAAGTAATTATAGAAATATTTTAATTGCTTCAAGTGCAGCAGGTGTTGCTGTTGCTTTTGGTTCACCAATGGGAGGAGTTCTATTCTCAATTGAAGAAATTTCAAATTTATTTAATTTAGAAACAATGTTGGAAAGTTATTATACTTCATTAATAGCAGTTGGTGTATTAAAATTTTTTAATCCATTTAGAACTGGTCAAGTTGTTATGTTTCAAGTTTCTTATCATTTTGATTGGCATTATTTTGAAATTCCATTCTTTATTATTTTAGGATTATTTGGTGGTTTATACGGTATTATTATAAGTAAATTTAATATAATAATTGTTAAATTTAGAAAGAAATTTTCAACAATTAATAATTTTGCAATTAAAGAAGTTATTATTTTAACTTTAATTACATCAATAATATCATATTTTAATGAATTTTTAAAATTTGATATGACAGAATCAATGAATATTTTATTTAATACATGTCATGATTTAAAAAATTTTGAAAATCATGATATTTGTTTTTTAGATTCAAAATTTAAAATTTTAAAAATTTTATTAATTTTAATATTTGCAACAATAATTAGAATGATTATGATTATTTTTACTTATGGTTGTAAAGTACCAGCAGGTATATTTGTACCATCAATGGCAGTTGGTGCAACATTTGGTAGATTTTTAGGTATATTAGTTCAATTATATCATAAAAATCATCCAAAGAATAAATTATTTTTAACAAGTTGTTTAACAGATGATAAATATTGTATAATACCAGGAACTTATGCATTTTTAGGATCTGCAGCAACATTAAGTGGTATAACTCATCTTTCAGTTACAGTTGTTATTATTATGTTTGAATTGACAGGAGCAGTTAAATATATAATTCCAACAATGATTACAGTTGCAATTACTAAATCAATTAATGATAGATTTGGTAAAGGTGGTATAGCTGATCAAATGATTAAATTTAATGGATTACCATTTATTGATATTCATGATGAATATGAATTTCAAAATAAGAAGATGAAAGATATTATGATTAGATCAACATATTGTTTAACAGAGATTATTAATAAAGATAAATTATTAAAAATTATAAATAATAATAATAATAATAATAATAATGAATTAATAAAAGATATTGAAGGATTTCCAATTGTTGAAGATGAAATAAATTTTAAGATTAAAGGTTTTATAACAAAAGAACAAATATTTAAAATTTTAAATAAAGATATTAATAATGAATTAAATATAATTAATTTTAAACAATTTTCTAAAGAATATAATTTATCACCAATATTTGTTAAATTAAATACATCATTAGATATAATTTTAGATTTATTTCATAAATTAGGACCAAAATATATAATTTGTGAAGAAAATGGTGAATTAAGAGGTTTAATAACAAGAAAAGATTTATTAAAATATGAATATTATTTAAATCATGAAAATTTTGAAGAGAATGATAATGTTATTAATAATAGAGAAGATATTATTAGAGATAAAATTTTCAATATTATTTTAAAGATTGATTTATTTATAAATTCATTGATTGAAAAGATTTGGTTTAAGATATTAAAAAGAAATAATTATATTCAAATTGAACAACAAGATAATTAAACTATACATTAAAATAATCAATCAATTAAATAATTAAAATTTAAATTTAAAAAGAAAAAAAAAAAAAATTAATCATTTATACAGAGAGAAAAAAAAAATATAGATGTTAATTTATGAATTTATGAAAGAGATGTTTATGTTAAAGCCTTAAATTAAAGCCATGACTTGTACACCTTATGATTATCATACTTAACAGTTGAAGCTTTAATGCTAGTGTTTAAATAAAAGTTAACAGTTCTTATTCTATTTTCAACTTTTCAAAAAAAAAAAAAAAAAAAAAATATTTTTAGAGAGATAATACTTTTTGCATAATGTTGATCATAATAACATTAATAACATTAGTTTAAAAACAAAAAAAATATTTTTTTTGGAATATTTTTTTGGGGGGAAAAAGGTTTAGTTCTTTTACCTATATTAAAAGTTTATGAGGAATATGGTTATTAATAAAACTTTATTTTATTTTTAATATAATTATTATGTTATTGATATTAAAAAAAAAAAAAAAGAAGAAGTGTAATTACAAATAAAAAGAGAATACAAAAACATGTTAAAAGATATAAAAATAATAAAACAAAAACTTGGAGAAATTAACTTTAAAATAAAACATGAATAAAACATGGAAAAATGAATTGAAAAATTTAAAGAAATGATTATAAATTATAAATTATAATTCCAACCATGAGTAACATAACTTATACTTGTACCTAAACTAATATCTTTAATACCTTTTTGTTGTTGTTGTTGTTGTTGTTGATGGTTATTATTTAAATTTGTATTAATATCAATTAAACTTAAACTTGAAACATTAATTAATTTTAAATCATCCTCTTTTAATAAAGTTTTTAAACCATCTTCTGTTATATAATGATATCTAATTAATTTTGTAATATCAACTTCAATACAAATATTTGGATTTAATTTTTTCATTTGTTTTAAACAAGCTTCACTACTTGATTTTCTTTTTGATATTGTTGATAATTTTTTTGAAATAAATTTCCATTTACAAACTTCACCATATTTAAGTAATGCTTTTAAATAATTTTGAATTTCTAATTTTGTTAAATTTAATGATTTTATTTGTTTTAATTGATTTAATTGATAATTTTGAGTATTAAATTCTTGTTGTGAATAATAATTTAATTGAGATTGATTAAAAATTTGAGGATTAAAATTATTAAAATGTTGTTGTTGTTGTTGTTGTTGAATTATAAAATTATTATTTAAATCAAATTGAGGTATTTGTTTATAATATTCATTAAATTGAATAGGTTGATTAAAATTATAATTTGATTGAATTTGTTGAAAATTATTTAATGATTGAATTTCATTATTATATTGATTTAAAGGAATTTGAATTTGAATTTGAATTTGATTATCAATTAAAGGAATATGATTTAAACTAGTATTATTATTTGATGAAATTGAACTTTGATTACTTGATAATGGTGATTCTAATATTTGAATTTGTTGTTGATTATTATAATTATTATTATTTAAAGAATTTAATTCAAGATTAAAATGATTATTTAAATTATTATTCATATCATTTTGTTTAAAATTTAATGAAGATTGATAATTACTATTATTATTATAATTATTATTATTATTATTTATAATATTATTATTATTTATAATATTATTATTATTTATAATATTATTATTATTATAATTATTATTATTATAGTTATTATTATTATAGTTATTATTATTATAATTCATAATATATTGATTTTGAGTATTGACATTTGGCCAATGATTATCAGTATTTAGCATTAACTTTATATTTTTATGTTTTAAAGGGAATAAAAAAATGAGTATAAATGTTAAGATACAAAAAAATGTAATGTAGTTAATTTTATTAAATATTAAGTATTAAATATTAAATATTAAATATTAATGAATAAAGTATTAAATATTAAATATTAAAAATAGAGAAATGAACTTTATTTTATAAATTAAAACAAAACAAAAACAAAAACAAAAACAAAAACAAAAACAAAAATAAAAATTAAAAATAGAAAAAATAAGACCATTTTAAAGATCTCGACATTATTTTATTTAATTTTATGCACTTTATCATATTTTTTATTTTATGCATTTTAATTTATGCACTTTATATTAAAATTAAAATAAACTGTCACGTGACTCAATTTTTTTTTAATATAAAAAAAAAAAATATTTTATTTTAATTTTTATTTCATCATCAAAAATTTTATTTCATCATCAAAATTTTATATTTTATTTTATTTTATTTTAGAAATCATCGATGATGAAATGAAATTGATGATTAAATTTAGTTATTAAATTTAGTTGTCATTCAGATATCTTTTGGTGGCAAAAAAAAAAAAAGACATTGTATAAGAATACTGTATATGTTGTTTTTTGTATAATAAATAAACACTAATCAATGGGGTTATCCAATTGTTTCATCCATAAATAGAAGTAGAACTAGAACTAGAACAATCATGTCATCATCATCATCATCATCATCATCATCATCATCATCATCATCATCATCATGCCATCATCATCAACAATAATAAATTCCTTGACTAATTTTTAAATTTAAATTATAGTTATAATAATAATTTAATTTAATATAATGTAAATATATTTGATAAATTATTATTTATTTATTTATTAAACGGAGTTAATATAATGTTTTATCTCCGGAATGATTTGAGCCACAGTTTTTTTTTTTTTTTCTTTTAAAAAACTATTGAAAAAAATTGTATTGATTAGGTTGTTATTATTACATATTTAGATTAATATTAAACATTATTTCATTAGTATTTAGCTATATACACAATCAATAAACAATCAATTATTATTTTTTTTTTTTTTTTTTTATATCAACATTTTAAACATTGATTAAAATTTAAAATTTAAAATTATGATTTTGAAGAACCTGGTGATTGTGATCTTGAATGTTGATATCGATTTTGTGATTGTGATGACTTTAACTTTGAAAGTTTCTCTGTTAATGTCTCCATCTCAAAATTTCTATTAAATAAATAACTATTGTTAACACTATTAAAACCACCACCACCACCACCACCAATATTTGGTCCTCTTGCTCTATTAATAGCATCCATTGGTGATATACCTGTTGAATTAGGAATTCTCTTACTTGTAATTGGACTTGAAATATTTGAATGACTTGAACTTAATGATGTTGATGATGTTGATGTTGTTGTTGATGTTGTTGATGAAAAACTACCAGTCTTTAATAAACTTAAATTTGGTGGTGCTGTTGGAACAACTGAATATTTTCTTTCTCTAAATGTAACTCCAACTTCTCGAACTTTTTTATTATGTAAATCATCTTTAGAAACTTTATAAAATGAATCCTTTTCTTCATCATATTCATATAATGTCCATTCAAGTCCATAAGGTTTTGGTTCTAATAAATAAACACAATGTAAAGGAACATCTAAAGTTGTTATATCATCTCTACTTAAATTCATAAAATATCCTAATAATACTCTTGCAACAACTCTATGTGTAATTAATAAAACATGATCAGTAGTTCTTTCAACTTCATTAATAATTGGTCTAATTCTATTAATAACATCTAAATATGATTCACCTCCAATACCTGGATATCTATATCTTAATTTATCTTTAATTCTTGAATTAAATTCTTGTGGAAATCTTTCTTGAATTTGTTGATATGTTAAACCTTCACAAATACCTGCACTTAATTCATTTAACATTCTTAATTCTTTAATTAAAAATTCATCTTCTGGAAAAAATTGTGCAGTTTCTGTTGCTCTTTTAAGTATTGATGTCCAAACATTAAAATTAGGTTCATTTGGTATTTCTTTAATTTCTTTTTTATTTATTAATTCAATAGATTTTAAAATTTGTTCTTGTCTAAATTTAAATTTTTCATTTTCAATAAATTTTGTTAATGCTTTACTAAATTTAATACCTCTATTTGTTAAATTAGAATCACCACCAATTTTTCCTAATACATTATCTTCACTTTCACCATGTCTTGCAATCCAAATTTGTCTTTCATTAAGATTAAAATTTAATAAATAATAAATAGTTTGTGATGCTAAAAATCCTTGAATATTATAAGCAACAACTTTTTTACCAACATCAATCATTTTAATATATTCTAAATCTTCATCATCTTCTAAAGTTTGATAAGCTTTTTGATAATTATGTAATCTTTCAGAAAAATCTTTCATTGCCCATTCTGGATCCATATCTTTATAATCTGGTCCACTTAATTTTAATCTCATATTTTTTTGAATAATAGTATTATCTGTACAAATACTTTCTAAAAATAAAACTTTAATAAATTTATTTCTTTCTCTAATTGTATTTAAAATATGTAATCTTCTTGCCTTTGTTGAATTTGTAGCATCAAAAATACCAACTTGACCTGGACCATCTAATACCCAATCTAATAATTGACTTAATGTATCAATAGCCCATTTTTCTCTTATATTACTAGCATTTGGATTATCAGGATTAAAAAAACTTGCTTCATGATCAGTTTTATGATTATTATTATCATTATTATTATCATTATTATTATTATCTTGAATATTATTTGAAGTATCAGGTAATGGAATTGTTGATGGACCTATATGATGAGCATCTTTTCTTCTTGTATTTCCAACGTTAAAGACACGACATTCATGTTGTAACCAATTTAAATATCTTGTTAATTTGTTCGTTATATAACTTTTACCTCTTGCTGGTAAACCAACCATTACAATAACTAATTTTGAACTTGCTTCTTCAGGTGATCTTAAAGGATCAAATTCAATATTCATAGAACTAGATTTTGACATTGATACACCAGGTAAATCAAGTGCTGTTCCTCTTCTTTTTTGTAATCTAAGAGGTGGTATAGTTGTTGTTGTTGTTGTTGTTGTTGGGATTCCTGTAGAATTTGGATTTTGTGTTGTTGTTTTTGTTGATGATGATAATTGTTGTTGTTGTTGAACTTCACTGTTGGGCGTTGTTGCTTTTAATTCAGGTGAATTTTCACTTGATGTTTCCTCAGAGTGTAAAGTGGACATATTTGGCGATGTTGTATTAGATACAACTGGTGTATCACTTAATGGTCTTTTATTGAAATCAGGTAATTTTTGTAATGGATTAACTATATCAATTACTTCTAAATTATCTTCTTGATAATCAACACTAGGTTGATATTGAATATCTTCTTTAAACTTAACAGTGTTTTGTTTTGAATTATTTAGGTTCAGATGTGATTCATTGATATTATTATTGATTGAATCATGAATTGAATTGGTTGTTGTAATTGGAGGTAATCTTGGTGAGAACTCATCTTCAGAGCTTGAAACAATGGCATTTTCATTATTCAAATAGATATTTGAAGGACTATCATCCCCTTTATTAGTAGCAGTTTCATTAGAACTGTTCTTATTATCAGTATGCATTCTCTAATTAATGTAACATAAATTAATTGTAATTTTATGAAGGCAAAAAATAATAACCCCCCCTTAAATAAGTAAATAAATAAATAGATAAAACGTTTACTTGTTATTTTAAGCAGCTGATGACGATTTTTTTTTTTTTTTTTATCCCTTGGAAATGGTGTCCAGGTTTTTTTATTGTGACATCAACTGATCACGGGACAGGTGCTCCTGGTGATCTTTCAGTGGAATGTCACCAGCAGCACGAAAATTACGTAATTTGTTATATAATCGTATTTGTTTACAAAGTAAAAAAAATTTCAAAATCAAATCAAAATGGGCAATTTGTAAACATTTGATATAAGCAAAAAATAAAAAAAATAAAATTATTGATTTGAACATCAATTAATATATTCTTTAACAACTGCCAACTGCTCTTGATTAGCTAAAATACCCCCATACATCATATACTATCAATACAATGTCTTTTCTTCAAACACTGTAAGTCAACTTCAAACCAAGATTTATTACTCCGGATATATAGTATACTAACAACTTATTTTATAAAGTCATTTAAATAATGGACATACCATTAAGACAACAAGAGGCTTTAAAAGAACACAACAAACTCCACAAGTTGATAACTACAACTACAACTACAACTATACACAACAATCTTCATACCCAAAGTTTAATGGTTCAAATTCGAATTCTAATCTTAATGGAAGTAATACAAATTTAAATAATAATGTTCAAAATCACAATTACAATAATTTAACTTCACATAAAGATATCAAAAATATAGTAGAATCAACTTTAGGTTCAGGTTTGGCCTTAGCTCAAGCTATCAAATTACCAAAAGAAGAAAATCTAAATGAATGGTTAGCTGTTCATGTTGTTGATTTTTATAATCAAATTAATATGTTATATGGTACAATTACAGAATTTTGTTCTCCAACTACCTGTCCAAGGATGATTGCTACAAATGAATATGAATATCTATGGCAAGAACAAGGCAATACTAAACCTATTAGTGTAAGTGCTCCAAAATATGTTGAATCCTTAATGCTTTGGATTCAATCTTTATTTGATGATGAAAATATATTCCCAACTAAATTAAATCAACCATTTCCTCCTCATTTTCAATCATTAATTAGAACAATAATGAAAAGATTATTTAGAGTTTATGCACACATATATTGTCATCATTTTAATGAAGTTATTGATTTAGGTTTAAACCCTCTTTTAAACACAAGTTTTAAACATTTTTGTTTATTCTCAGATGAATTTAATTTAATATCGGAAAAAGATTTTGGTCCTTTACAACAATTAGTCCCAGAAATGTTAAACATTGAACCATCAAATAACAACAATAATAATAATAATAATAATAATGGGAATATAATAGATAATAATCAACAATATCAATAATGTTTCATGTTTAATGTTTTAATGTTTTAGGATGTTTTTTTTTCGTTTTTTTTTTTTTCTTTTAATTTTTTCAATTAAGTTTAGTTTTATATTACTAGGAAGGGGGAGTACTAGAATTTAATTTATAAGGATTAAGGACTACTTATTATACTTTTTGTTTAAAATCTATTTTATATATTTTATTTATTATAATAATATACTGTCATGCCTAAATTTTTTTGGTTTTTATCATATATACTTAACTTTTTTTTAATTTCTAATAAATGGGAACAAACAAAAAAAAAAAAGATATTAATTAAAATCTACTTGGGAATTTTTCATTAAATTGTTTTTCTAAATCATCAACATCTTCAAAAGAAACATCACTAACTTGACTATTCATCTTTCTTAATTGGCTTCCATTTCTATGATCTTGTGGTGATATAGGTGACAAATATTGATGTGAAGATGATGAATTAGTATTTACTTTCGATATTGGAGTTTGATCAAAATCTGTATCTGATTCATTGTTATATATTCTTGGTGTTGATGAAGTTGAACTATTCAAACCTTTTAAATGTGTTGGTTTCTTAGGTTTTGGTGGTGGTGGAGCTGGTGCCTTTTTCTTTGCAGCTGCAGCTGCAAATGAACCATTTTCGACACTAGATGATGGTTTAGATTTAATAAGTGGTGGTACATGAGATGATGGTCTTACTGGAAGAGGTGGTTTTCCCTTTGAAACATGAGTACTTTTCTTTAAAGGTGATATATCTTTTGGTACTTTAAATCCATCATTTGTAGTATCATTGTTTACTTGAATAGTGACATTAGAATCAGATTCTCCATAACCATATGCAGTTTTAACAATTGGAGGATCATTATTTCTATTTAATAATGCTTGAACTCTCTTTTGAATTGAACCAGAATTCTTTAATGCTAATTTATCTTCAATTCCTCCATTATTATAACCACCATTATGTGTCTTTGTTTTAAAATCAACTTGTTCTTCTGTAATACTTCCAGTACCTGATATATTTCTACTATTACCACCATTATTTTCATAAGTTGAACTTGCTCTTGAACTAGCTCTTGAACTAGCTCTTGAACTGACTCTTGAACTTGCTCTTGAGCTTGATCTAGAAATTGATCTACCAATTCTTCCAGTCAGTTGACCAATAATACTATTTCTCTTTTTATTACCAGTACTAATTCGACGTAATGAATTTAAACTTTCACCTGTATGTTGTTGAATCCATGATTTACCACTATTTTGCTTTTGTAAGCTTTTGAGGAAATCAACATTATTATGAATGTTATAATTTTCATTTGGTGATAATTCAATAGAATCTTGTTGTAATGTATTATTATGAGTTGATAAATTAGTAATAATTTTCTTTAACTCATTTGTATTTGAATTATCAATAGATTGTCTACTATTTGAAAGATATGTTGATTGTGGTCTACTATTTTGTGTTAATCTTGAAGTAGGTCTTGAAACATTTCTAACTTGTGATGGTTTCAGTGTAGTATCACCTTCTTCTCCTTCTTCTTCTTCACTACTACTTGTACTTATTATTGATTCACTATCATCTTCAATTGATGTTTGTACAACACTATCAACATATTTTGGGGTAGATTGTTGTTTTGATGAAGAGAATGTAGATGCAGATGATGTCGGTAATGAACTTGTTGTTTTTGATTTAAATGAAGCTAAATTGTTCATGGATTTATTCATTCTATTTGATTGTGATTTCAAATCTTCTATAGCTGATGATAGAGCTTGAGGTTTATTACTATTATTAATTGGTTTTAAATTATTAAATGATTTTGCATGATTTGAATAATTGATTCCAGCATTTTTTAAATCACCAATTGGTTTCAAATTAGATGGTTGACTTGCTGAACTTATCGGTTGTAGTAAAGGTTGAGGTTTATTTTGTGTTGGAACATATTGAGTTTGTGGTAAATATGTTGAAGTTCTTGGAACAGGAACAATTGGTTTCTTAATTTGTTGAGATTGTACACTTGATGAATTTGAATTTGAAACATTCGTTTTAGTTGGTGCTGTAATAGTTTTCTTTTTGGTATAATTTTCAATTGGAACAGGTCTTCCTTGCATTTTACAAACTTCTTCTAAAGTTTGATAAGCATTTGGACGTCGACGAGGATCTTCTCTTAATAAAACAGATATTAAATTTTTTAATCTATCAGAATATACTGGACGATCAGGAAATTCAAATTGAGCATGAAGAATAGCTAATTCACCTTTAGCTTCAAATGGAGTAGTATAATAACAAATTTTATATAAGAAAACCCCTAAAGCCCAAATATCTGATTTTTCATTAATTGGTAAACCTCTATATAAATCAAGCATTTCAGGAGATCTATATTGTGCAGTAGTATTTTTCATAACATCATTTTGTAAAATTGCAAATTCTTCAGAATTTCTTGGTGGACGTAATACAGGTGAAGCAGAACCAAAATCACAAACTTTATAATCACCATTCCCACTTATTAGAACATTTTCAATTTTTATATCTCTATGAATCAAGGGAGGTTCTAATGCATGCATATTACAAATACCTTCCGTTACTTCACCCATTATTTTCAAAACTTCAGTTTCTGTTAATCTATCAACAAGTCTTGTATTCATAAAATCAATTAAACCTTTATTTTCACAAAATTCCATTAAAACAAAAACTTCATAACCATTACCAGTATTCATTCTTGCAGCATGTGAATCTATATAAGATACAACATATCTATTGCCTTTTAATCTTTTCATTGAGTCTACTTCAGCTCTTAAATTATTCAAACTAACCTTATCAGGAACAGCGACTCTTTTCAAACAACCGATTGAACTGTTATTATATTGGGGACTCATTTCAACTTTGTAGACATGAGCAAACCCACCTTCAGAGATATATTTGATGACAATTACTTTATGAGATCCTACAGTGAGGACAGTGCCTGGTTTGTATGCATTTGGAGGCGGTGTTGGCATTATTTGTTGTTGTTGTTGTTGCTATGAATTGAATTATATGAATTGGATGCTAAAGATAAATATGTGAGAAGAAAAAGAACAAATGAAGGAGACCCGATGTGTAGTGTAATGAACGAATTGAGTATTTCAAATGGTATGAGAACCTATGAATCTAAGATGTATGGTTTTCTCACAAGAGAGTTAATATTTCTACTTTTAATTAATGATTGTTGTTAAATTAAACTCTTTTGGAGGATCTCAACAAAAAAGACATGAGACCGGAATTCAACTTTCAGAAGTAATTTCCGAGGGCATATTTTACTATTAAAAAAATTAGAGAGGGTAATTGTGAGGTTTGTTTTTACTTTTTTAGGTAATTACTTCTTTAGGACTTAAATAATTATATTTATTTATTTATCTATTTTATTTTATTTTATTTTATTTTATTTAGCAACCACAAAGATAAATTTTATAACTTTTATTAGTTATTTGTAAACTTTTTAACTCTAGGTAGTATCTTTTTTTCTCTGTTTTGGTGACTAGGGATAAAGATATTCACTTAGGTTGAGATAGATCAGAGATTCTTTACACTTGTATCCCACATCTTCATACAAGATTTAAACTTATTAAGCAAAGATCAAAAGACTATAAATTTATTCATAAAATCATGCTGACAAGATTCAATAGTATCCTGATAATACTTTTTGTATCTATACTGTATGTTGGTTTAACTTTTTGGTCAAAACATGAACTTAAAAAGGGAAATCAAATCATTAATGATCCTTCAAATTATCTTTTCAGTAAATTTAGATCTTCTTCTTCTTCAAATAGACTAACTGGTGCTGATAACGTTTATGAACAAGATGTCATAACTATTGAAAATTTTAACCTTCAATCAAACTTTAAACTTTTAAATATTCATCCATATGGTAATTTAACAGAAAAAGAATTTGATAGTTGGACTGATAATCAATTTAATACCTCAATAAAAAATATTTATCTGAATATTGCAGAATCTGGTTTTAACAATTTAACTGATTTATTCAATGTTTCCCCTGGTGCTATTATTGCTTCCCCTTCAAAATCACATCCAAATTATTTTTATCAATGGATTAGAGATGGTGCAATAATTGTTAATTCTTTAATCAATTATTCATATGAATTTAAATCGAATAATGACCATAATTTAATCAATTTTATAAATAATTATATTAAGAATACTTATAACTTACAAAGATTAGATAATCCAAGTGGTAAATTTGATGATGATTTAAAAAATCTTGGTGAACCAAAATTTATGGTTGATTCAACTCCATATTATGAAAATTGGGGTAGACCTCAAAATGATGGTCCAGCTTTAAGAGTTATTGCATTAAGTAATTATTTAGATAAGATTGTTTCAACTTCATTAACTAAAAATATTTATTCACCAGATTATATTTATCAAAATATAATTAAATTAGATTTAAAATTTATTTTATTAAATTGGAATTTAAAAAATTTTGATCTTTGGGAAGAAATAAATTCTCATCATTTTTTTACTTCAATAAATCAATTAAAAGCTTTAAAGATTGGTTTAAGGTTAAGTAAAAAATATAATGATTTAAAATTTCATAATGAAATTCAAAAACAATATAAATTATTATCCAATTTTATTTATAATGATTCAGGATTTTTAAATTATAATTTAAATCATATTGTTGAAACACCATCAATTTTAGATCAAAGGTCAGGTTTAGATATTGCTGTTTTAATTGGTTCTTTAATTACACATGATAGTAAGATTAATCATGAAGATGATATACCATTTGATGTTAATGATGGATTAATTTTAAATACTTTAAGTGAATTAATTAAAAGTATGAAATTTCTTTATCCAATAAATCATTCAAAAATTAATTTAAATTTAGGTGTTGCATTGGGTAGATATCCAGAAGATGTTTATGATGGTTATGGTATTAGTCAAGGTAATCCATGGTTTTTAACAACTTTGACTGCAGGAGAATTAATGTTTAAATTAATTTTAACTTTAATTGAACATGAAGAAGATTTAATTATAAGTAGTTTAAATCATCATTTTTATTTTAACAATATTCTTGAATTTGATAATTTTGAATATTATAAAGTTAATAATAAAAATAAAAACAATGAATTAGTGCTTAAAATTCCTTATAATTCATTAGCTTTTAATCAAACTTTAAATAATTTATTCTTATTTGGTGATTCTTTTATTGATATTGTTAGAGAACATGTTGATGGAGAAGGTTTAATGGATGAACAGTTTAATAAGGTTACAGGGTTTATGCAAGGTGCGAAAAATTTAACATGGAGTTTTAGTTCATATTATAGTACTTATAGATGGAGACAACTGGCTAAGAATGTTATTAAGCCAAATAGACTATTTTAATTATTCTTTTACCTTTTTTTTTGGTTTGGTTTGGTTTGGTTTGGTTATTTTTTTTTACAAGATACACAACGTAACAGTGATATATAAAGTTTTGGTTTATTTAAAAATAAAAAAATCAGATATATCAGCTATTTTTGAGATTAAATAAAAGAATTGTGTGATGATTAGGTTTTTTGGTGTGTTTTATTAGACTTTTATTTTTATTTTTTATTTTAGATTATTTATTTATATTGTAAATTAGATATTAAAATGTTTGGTTGGTTATAACTCATTAAGAAGTGGTTGTATACTTCTTTTCAATAGAGATTATGAGTTTAATTATATATGTGATAAATGTACATTCGTTATTTATTTTATTTTTGCGTTTGTAGGAATTTTGTTAGTACCTCAAAACACAGAAATCTCTTATTAAAAAAATTTTTCTACATAGAAAAATTAATAAAAGTAACATGAAATTTAATTAAAAAGAAATTAGACAATAAATAAACTTAGTTTTTGAAGATGATTAATGCAGCATTATTAGGAACTCATAGTTCTGGCGACAATTGGTGTTTGTCTTTAGTACCAACAAGTGAAGGTTTAGCAGCAAGTTATAGTGATGGTTCCATCAAATTATTCCCAATTAGAAATACATCATCATCTTCATTAACACCAATCAAAGTAATTAAAGCACATGAAAAATCTATAAATTGTATGAAAGTTGTTGATGATCATTTAGTAGCTACTGCTTCATCAGATTCAATCAAGATTTATGATCTAAGGACTACTAGTACAGAGATTATGAAATTTCATAATGAAAAAAATATTCCATTTTTATCATTAGATTATAAAAGAAATATGTTATGTGGTGGTACTGAATTAAAAGGTGTTGATGCTGAACTTCATATATGGGATTTAAGAAATAAATCAATTGTTAGATCTTTTGTTGATTCTCATCATGATGATATTACATGTATTAGTTTTCATCCAACAAATGATCAATATTTATTAAGTGGTTCAACTGATGGTTATGTTAATATCTATGATTTAAATATTCCTGATGAGGATGATGCTCTACATCAAGTTATCAACTATGCCTCAATACATTCAGCACAATGGATCAGTGATACTAGAATTGCTACATTAAGTCATATGGAAACATTTGCTATTCATGAATTGAATAATAATTCAGAAGAAGTTACTGAACCAAAACCATTAAATTTTGGTGATGTTAGGGAAAAATGGGATTGTGAATATGTTGTTGATCTATACCCTGGATTTGTTGCAACTGGTAAGAATTCATTAGATAAATTAAGATTACATCCATTTATTAATGAAAGTATAGATTTAAATAATTGTGTCAATTTCTGGAATGTTAATGGTGGTGAAGTTGTTAGATCTATCTATGTTCCACCAAATTCTGAACATATTTATACAGGAGGTGAAGATGGTAGTGTCAAATTATGGAAATCACCAGTACCATTGAATGCACCAGTTTCCTTTTCTTCTTCAAATAATCAAAGCTGTGCTACACAACAAGAAGATATTATTATGAATATAGATCAAGAAAACGTTTCAGACTCGAGTAGTGATAGTGATAGTGATAGTAGCAGTGAAGATGAAAAGGAAAGAAAGAAGAGGGAAAAGAAAGAGAAGAAGAAGGAAAAGAAAGAAAAGAAGAAGGAAAAGAAAGAAAGGAAAGACAAAAATGAGAAGAAAGAAAAAGACGATGAGAAGGAAAAGAAGGTAAAGAAACATAAACACAAAGAATCAAAGAAAGCAAAACGTTCCAAAGACCATCGATACAAACCATATTAAAATTAAATTAAAATTAAAACTAAATTAAAATTAAATTAAAATTAAAATATATATTCAAAATCTAAAAGTCGCTACCGCTGGTGTCCGGATGTAAAAATCTTAAGAAAAAAAAGAAAAATGAAATGTAATCAACAAAAATCAAATAAACAATTTTTAGAAATCAAAATATTTGTTTAATCGTTTTAAATTTTAAGTTTTTAATAGATTTTGTTGACCTCTTTTTTGATCTTCATAGACTCTTTATTGTATTACTGAGACTAATTATTTTGGTGAATTGATTTGAATTCTGTCTGATCCTTTATCAGTATCACCTACCTACCTGCAAAAGTCAAGAAGAAGGCCACCAACATGTTTTCAAGAATTCAACAAATCAGTAAAAACATTAGTGATGAACTTCAGCGTAACATGGATGAAGTCACCTCTCCAAAGAGAAACAATCAAAAAAAGGAACTTGAAGTCAACAAGGGTGCTGATTTTGAAGAACATTCAAATACAACAACAAATCTTGAAGATCTTGAATCAACAGATAATAACACTCCTGAACCTGATGATGTTGAAGCAACTGAATCCAAAGAAGAAATTGAAAAGAAAGGTTTAGCTTCCCCTGTCATTGTTCTACCTCAAGATGTTCAATCAAAATTGAAAAAGTTTGCTAAATATGAAGAAAAATATCCATTATTACTTCAAGCTTATAAAGATGAAAAGGCAAAATTAGAAGTTGTTAAAAACTTTGAAAAAATATTACAAGAAAATACTCCATGTTCAAGCATTAATGAAGGTGAAGCATTATCTGAATATTTAAATAGTTTGACTTTGAAAAATTCAATGTTAAATGAAGAATTAAGACGTATAACTAAAGATAACTCTGATAAAAAGGCAAAAGAATTAGAAGCAAAAGATTCTGAAATTAAATTAAAACAAACTAAAATTGAAGAGTTAGAAACTAAAATAAAAGAATTTGATGAATTTAAAGCAAATGTTGATGATAAACATGTTGAAAGTGAAGAAGCAAATACTAAGAAAGTTAAGGAATTAGAGGAAAAGATAAAAGAACTTCAAATTAATAATACAGTTAAAACAAAAACTATTAATGATGAAAAAGATAAAAAGATTGAAGAACTTAAAACTCAATTAAAAACTTCAAAGACTTCATTATCAGATTTACAAACTACAATTGAAGATTTAAATAAACAATTATCATCACCTTTAAAAGAAACTATTGAGCTTAATGCTAAAATTGATACTTTGAATGAAGAATTATCAACTAAAAATAAATCAATTGAAGAAAATAATACAAAGATTACTAGCTTACTTTCTGAAGTTCAAAATCTAAAAAAAGATGTCACCACTAAAGATGAAGAAATTTCAAAATTATTAAAGGACTTAGAAATTGAAAAAATTACTATTACAAAAAATTCTGAAGATTCTAAAAAAAAAATTGATGAATTAACTGAACAATTGAAAACATCTGAATCTAAGTTAAAGTTAAATGATGAAAAAATCTCTAAATTAACTAAAACAAATGAAATTTTAAACTTTGAAGCTGATGAAAGTAAAAAATCACATGCTAAAGAAATTGAAACATTAACATCAAAAGTCACAGAATTAGATAAAATAATTGAAGATTTAAGACAATCATCAACAAATGTTAATAAAGTTGATCCAGTTATTGAATCTAAAGAAATCAAAGAAGAAACTGAAATCAAAGCTACTAATGGTGATTCATTTAAATCGAGTAAAAAGAAAAACAAAAAGAAGAATAAAGGTAAAGCATCATCTCTTGCTCCTCCAGATATTCAAGAAATTTCTACTAAAGATACTGAACAATTACTAGCTGATACTACTGAAGTATCTACCACATATTGTAATAAAGAAGTCAATAATGAATTTAAAACTAAATATGAACAATTATTAAAAGATTATGAAGAATTAAAGATTACAAGTGATGATTTCAAATTTAAATATGAATCTATTATCAAAGAATTTGATGATTTAAAAACAACAAATACTACAACAGAAACTAAATTAGAAGAGCTAACCAAAGAGTTAAATTCTGTTAAAGATAGTCATGCTACTTTATCAATTGAAAAAGAAAATGTTGTTTCTGATTTGAAAACTAAAAATGAAGAACTTGATAACGTTAAAGATATGTTAAAAGATATCGGAAATGATTTAGTTCAAACTAAAGATCAATATAAAAAATTACAAACTAAACATGATGAACTTTTAAAATCAAATAATGAAAATGAAGATAATGAAAAATTAATTGAATCTCAAAAGGCAGAGTTTGAAGCTTTAAGAAATCAACATGAAAAAATTGTCACTGAATATGAAATGGATAAATCTAAGATGAATAAATTGATTGCAAAATTAACTGAAGATAAGAAAATATTAGAAGATGATATGACAAGAGTTCAATTTGAGAATAATAAATTAATTTCTGTTTTAAAAGATCTTGAAAATAAAATTAAAGTTAAAGAAAACTTTATTGTTGATTCAAATAAAAAATTAGAATCTATCACTTCAACAAATAAAGAATCACAAGAAAAAATTGAAACTTTATCTACTGAACTTTCTACTGTTAAAAAAGAAAGAGATTTAGAATTAAGTGAATTAAATAAGCTAAAGAAATCTGATACTTCTCAAAAGAAAGAAATTTCTACATTACAAGCTAATGTCACTCATAAAGAAAAGACAATTGGTTATTTTGAACAACAAGTAAGAGAATATGAAAGTAACAAAGCTATTTATGTTGAAGAAATTGGTAAATTAAAACAAAATATTCTGGAATTATCAGCTACTATGAAAACATCAGATGATCAAAAGTCAAAATTATATTCTGATAATGTTAAATTGACAGAAGAATTGAAACATGCAAGAGCTCATATCAATAAGATGACTCATGATGGTAGATCATTTGTTGATAAATATAACGTTTTAAAGAGCAAATATGATGATTTAGAAACTTTAAAATCAAAGACGGTTAGTACTGAAGAATTAGAAGTTATTAAGAAACAATCTGAAGAATTATCTATAAATTTGAAAGAATATCAAAATAAGATTGAAGACTTAGAAGAAGAATTAGCAGAAAGTCGTACAATGTTACAAGAAAGAACAAGAGAAGCTGCTACTATTAGAAGATTGTTATCAGAAAATGAAAATAATCAAGATACTAAAGTTAAAGAGTTAAAGATTAAATTACAAAGTTCAATTGAAGAAAAGGATAGAATTCAAAATGAATCAATGATAACAATGAATAAGAAACAGAAAGAAGTTAATGAACTAAACTTAAGATTTAAAGAATTACAAAATATTGTGAGTATTTTAGAAGATCAAAATACCAAATATTCAAAGGAAGTTAAAGAATTAAAACTCACATCATCTACAAGTCGTAATAACAGTAATATTTCAGAAGCTAATTCTGATATGAATGATGAATTGAATGCTGTTATTTCTAAACTACGTGATTCTTTGAATGTTTCTGAAAGAAAGATTCGTGAATATGAAAATTTGAATAATGTTTTGAAGAAAATTAATGAAGAATTAAGTATGAAGATGGATAGAGTCACAAAGAATTATAAAGTTGCATCTTCTCAGTTAAAAGAAATTCAATCACAATCAAAGCAATCATCAGTCCCATCTTCTCCAGTTATGAATAAGAAGTCATCAAGAACTAATTCATTTGATGCTACTCCAAACAATGTCAACTTCAACAATGTATTACCTTTAAATGATGATAATTCTGAAAAAGTTGCATATTTGAAGAATGTTCTATTAGGTTTCTTAGAACATAAAGAACAAAGACAACAATTATTACCTGTGATTTCCACGCTTTTGAATTTCTCTAAAGCTGATGAAAAGAGATTTACTGTTGGATTAGCTTAGAAACAATAACTTTAGATTAGAATAAGATATTAATGAATTTATGATCTGTATCATTACATTATTTTTAAAACATTTATTGTAGATACGTTAAACTTATTTACGCTACAAAATATTGGTTTCATATAATACAAAATTATTTTATTCATTAAATAAATCATTATCATTAAATTGGAAAAGGTATCTTACCATAATTCTTTTGTTTGAGTTAAGGATTTAACAAGAGCAGGTCTATATTTGTATAAAGGAGGCATACGTTTATTGAATTTTTCATTGGTAAGTTCAACTGTTGGCTTTTCAACCTTCTTATCATCACTGGATTTTGGAAGTGAAATATTGGTTAGTTTTGACGTTGCTGATAAATCAAGTTCAACTATAGAACTTTTAATAACTTGAGATAAATCTGAGTAATCATTAGAAATAAATTTCAAAACTTGTGTTAAATCAATCCATGAAATCATTAGTTTACTAAATTTCTTTGATGTTTCATTAAAATCTTCAATAAACTGAGCAGTAGAAGATCTCATACTTGGGTTTCCTAATATTGGGTAAAAATATTTAAAGATTTTGGCCTTTGTATCTTCTTCAATAGATAATTTAGAATCCTTTATACTATAATACTTGGTGTATAAAGTTTCAAGACCTAAAATCATCATAATTTGTAAATCACAACAGTATTTAACACCATTTATAGTAACAACATTTAAGGGTAAATATTTCAAACATTCTTCTGGAGTTCTATTGTTATTGAAGCTAGTATATTTTAAACCATATGGATAACAATCTCTAATTTTAACACGTCTTTCAGTTTCTTCTTTCTTAGACATAAGAATCTTACGTTCTTCTTCTAATTTTAATCTTGCCTCATTCTCTTTAGCTTCTTTGACTTTTCTTTGTTCTTCTAATTCTAATAACCTCTTCTTTTCTTCTTCCTTTCTCTTTTGTTCATTAGCAAAACTATCCAAAAGCTCTTGTTCACGAGCTTTACGTCTTTCGGACTTTAATGCTTCATACTCTTTAAGCTTCTTCAAATCTTCTTGTTCCTTTTCAATTCTTATCTTCTTTTCTTCTTCAGTTTCAACTTTTATAACAGGTTGTTGTGGTGTTGAATCATCTTGACTGATATTAGTAGTACTACTGGTACTAATACTTCTTTTGACCTCAGGTTTAAATGGTTTTGAGTCTTGTTTAGCTTTAATATCAGAACTAGATGTTGATCTTTTGGAAAATAAATCATCATCAGTGATTGGTGTAGTATTTTTAGAAATTGATTTAACTCTTTTCTTCTTAACATCTAACCCTTCTTCTTCATTTTGAGTGTTGACGCTTATCTTTCTCTTTTTAACCTTTAATTCATTATTATCAGCAGTAGAATTGGAATTAGTGACTGTTTTTGACGTTAATTTATTATCAGTAGAAGTAACAGTCTTATTAGTTTCTTTTGATGATGTACTAATAACACCAGAACTCTTTAATAATGTAATTTCAGCTTCATCTGGGAAAGGAGATGATAAACAATAATCTAAAGCATTCTTACCATCTTTTGAAAGTTTTTTAGGATTAGCACCTGCATCTAATAACAATTTAACAGTATCTGTATGACCTCTACCGACAGTTTTCATTAAAGCAGTTAAACCTTTATCATTTGTTGAATCAACTTTAGCACCAAAAGCCAAAAATAAATTAACAACATCAGTATGACCAAACTTTGAAGCCAAAATCAATGCATCAGTATAAGGTTTACCACCATTTTGTAAATAAGTACCAACAAATTGAACATCACCTTCAGAAGATTTAGAAAATACTTCTTCACGACCATTCTTTGTAGTGAAATCCATCCAACTTAAATCAGATCTCTTTGATTGATGTCTACGATTCTTATTCTTTTTAGATCTAATACGTTGAACATATTCATCAATTTCTGAATTTGAATCATCTATATCTGAACCCATAGTAATTGAATTATGAGAGTCATTAATACTTTTTGATTTTGGTTTAAATTTTGAAACAGCATTTGTTAAAATTTTCTTCAAAGTTTCAGAATCTTCATCTTCATCATCTTCAATTGAATCAAGAGCTGTTTGTCCATGAGCATTTTCAATAGTTGGATCAGCACCATATTCAAGTAATAATTCAACAACTTTTATATGACCATTTGCAGCAGCATCAATTAAAGGAGTATCTAATTCCTCAGGACCAGTTTGAATATCAGCAAATGCATTATTCTTTAATAACAATTCAACAATTTCGTAATGACCTTTTAAAGCAGCTTCATGTAGTGCAGAAACACCAGCATAATCTTGATCATTTATATCAACGCCTTGTTCAATCAACTCTTTAGCTTGATCATATTTACCTTTTTCACAAAATCTTTGTAATTTTAATCTACCACTTGAATCTCTACCAACTCTTGGATTTTTAGAAGGTTGAGGATGATGAATAGTATTATTAATATTTCTAGGTTTTGAATTTGGTGATATTGATCTTGAATTTGAAATTAACTTATTTAGTTGATAATTATCATTTGTTTCATCTTCTTCAGAAGAATTAAGATCTATTGTTTTACGACCTCTAATTATTTTCTTTTGATTATTTAAATCAGATTTCCTTACAAGTTTTCCTCTTCTTGGTTTTGCTGGAGATCCATGAACAGTTTCAGCATCAGAATCTTCTTCTATTAGTTTATAATTATTATTATTATTATTATTATTATTATTATTATTATTATTATTATTATTATTATTATTATTATTATTATTATTATTATTATTATTATCATTATTATTATTATTGTCATCATCATGGTTTTTATTATTATTATTATCCTTATTATGTTCAGTATTTATATCTTTCATTTCAACATCATTATCAGAAGCAATTTCTTCATTAACTTTTGTGGGTATATCAATTTCTCTCTTTTCAGGGGATGGTGGGATTATTGATAATTCAGATGACAGTGTTGATATTGGACTTTTTGATAATTTTGAAGTAGAAGTTAAAGAAATTTCATTTAATTTATTAGCTTGTTTTTCAACATCTTCTAATTTAATCAAATTTTCTCTTGTTATTGAACCAACTATATTATTTTCTTCTTCATTTACTTCATTTTTAGTATCTTTTGTTTCAACATCATCAGATTTAAAATCTTCCATAATTGTTGTTTCATTTTCATCTTCCTTCTTAGTTACTTGTCCACACTTTGAATCATTGGCTTCTTCTGTGATAATTTTATCCTCTATTTCATCCTTCTTTAGTTCTTCAATATTTTCAGTTTTAACATCTGTTAAAGCATCTATTTCTTTATTGTTATTGCTTTTGGACTCATTTTCTTCTTTCAAATCAGGTACTACAGGATCTTCTGAAGCATTTTTATCTTCCTTAGTGATAAAAGTATCGTTTTCTTTAATAGAATCTGTTTCTTTCTTCTTGTTATTAGAATCATCTTTGGTATCTGTTGATAGAGTAATTTTGACAGGTTTATCAACTGAAGAATCAATTTTATCATCAATTGGAGCTTCATTCTTAGTAGTTATAGTTGTTTCATCTTTTAATTCTTCTACTTTAGTATCTTTATTGGAAGAAGTAATTGTTGTTGTTGTTGTTTTAACTTCATTGTTTTCTTTAACTTCTGTGTCAACATTAACTTTAACGTCAGATGGAGATTGAGAGTGAGAGTGAGAGTGAGAGTGTTCTTTTGCTTGATGTACCTTGGCCAGTAGGTCTTTGGTAGTCATTTTCTGAGATGAAGAAGAAGTATCCACACTCTCATTGTTATTGGATGACATTGTGATCAAACTTATTCTTGATTATTTTTATAGTTGTTTGTATGCTTGTTTTCTTGTTTTTTTGTAGTTTTTTTATTTTGCCTTCAAAAAAAAAAAAAAAAAAAAAAAAAAAATTCGTGGGAGCCAAACAAAAAAATTTTAGTAAAGATTTTATTCTATTTTAATTTTATGGAGAAAGAAACAAACATCCAAAAAAGAAAAAAAATCAACAATAGAAATCAAATCAGAATACCTTTAACTGGTGCTAGTGGTGATGTATTAGAAGTTTCTTCGAGAAAGCCATACACATTACATTCAAACTCTTCTCTTTTTTTTTTTGCTTTTAATTAGAAATCATTCAAACCGCTTTTTTAGAAAATAATGGCACAACATCATAATACTACTATAAAATCAGATTCTCCACCTCCAGCCAGTACAACATCGACGCCACTGGCTACTGAAGATACAACTGCTGCCCCTGCTGCTGCTGCTACTACTACTACTACTACTTCCGCTGCTGCTGCTGGTGAAGATCCAACGTTGACAAAAACTACTGCTAAAAAATCTAAAAGGAGAGTTTTAGGTACTTTTAAATGTGATTTTGAAGGTTGTAATAAATCTTTTTCAAGAACTGAACATTTATCAAGACATAAATTGAACCATTATCCAACAGTGATATACCATTGTAGTTGGCCTGATTGTGAAAAGACTTTTGTTAGAAATGATTTATTAGATCGTCATGAAAAGAGACATGAAGCTAGAAAATTAAAAGAAGAAGCAAAATTATTAAATCAAATACAAAATCCTCCTGTTAATAAAAGAAAACGAGCAAGAAATACAACAAAGGACAAAGATTCAACTTCAACTGATGATATAACCTCTTCTTCAATAACAAATAAAAAGATTAATATCAAATCAAATTCAAATTCAAATTCAAATTCAAATTCAAATTCTAATTCAAAGACTAACAAGAATAATAACAACACAGATACTCAAAATAAAGATACTGAGGATGATTTTGATCCTTCAATGATCCCAATAAACTCTTTACAATCAATAATATTACCTAATGTCGAAGATAATCAACCAGTTTATCCAAACCATTATCCTTCAAATATTCATTCTTCATCAGATCAACATAAAGATCAAAATCAAAATCAAAATCAAAACTTAAAACATCCTATATCACAAATTTCAAAACCTACTAATGAAGTTCCAACAGCATCACATTTAATCAATTGGTTATTCGATGATACAAATAATCATTATAATGATATAAATATTTTTCAAAATGGTAGTCTTTCAAATTTTACTGGTGAAAATTTCTTTGTTCCAAATGATGATCCATTTTCAACTCTTAATGATAATAATTTATTAGATGATTTATTAAATTTCCCACCAAATTTCCCAAATCCTGTTCAACAAACTTTAATTACACCTGAAATAATTAAAAATTTAATTAATTTAATTCCAAATTTAGCAAATCATGAATATTTACAATATTTAGAAAAATTTTTAGAATTATATTGGTCATGTTTTCATACTCAATATCCAATTCTTCATAGACCTTCTTTTAATACTTTTACTTGTCCTCCAATTCTATTATTATCAATGATTATGATAGGTGCAAGTTTTGTTAAATGTGAAAATTCTTCATCAACTAATTCACCAATTAAACATCCAAGAGAATTTGCTGATTTAATTGCTTTCCCATTACGTATGTTAATCTTTAGTTGTGATGAATTTCATCCTCCTTCAAGTACTTGGGTAATTCAAAGTTTATTATTATTAGAATGTTATGAAAGATTTGGTACAAATAGAACACTTCATGAAAGAGCTTTTATTCATCATGGTACAACTATTCAATTATTAAGAAGAAGTCCAGGACTTGGTGGTAATCCATTAAAAAATAAAACTGAATATGATCGTAATATTAGAAATGCAACTATTTGGGAAAAATGGATTGACTATGAAAGTGTTAAAAGATCAGCATTATTTGCATTTTATGTTGATGCAACTCATTCAATAGTATTTGGTTATCAATTGATGTTATTTAGTCATCAAATTCAATTAAATTTACCTTGTGATGATGATTTATGGGAAAGTTATTTAAAACCAGAAGAAACTCCAAATAGAAATGATTCATTACCATTTTTAACAGGTTTAAAAAAATTATTAAATAGAGAACATTTATCAAATGTTAATATTTCAAAATATGGTAAAAAAATTTTATTAGCTGGACTTTTAACTATAATGTTTCAAATGCAACAAAGAGATTTACAAGGTTCATTATTAGAAATTGATCAATTAAGAGATATGTGGAAAGAAACTTTAAGTTTAGCATTTGATTTTTGGCAATGTGAATTAATGAATGGTTGTTGTAATTCAAATACAGCATTTTTAACAAATTTAAAATCAACTAATTTAACAACAACACCAACAACAACAACAACAACAACAACAACAACCACAACCACAACAACCACAACAACAACAGCAGCAACGACAACAAATGATAATAATTTAATTGATGAACCATCAAATACACCTTTAACATTAAGTATAAAAGATACACGTTGTAAATTTCCAGTTTATCATATGGCACAAATTACATTACGTATTCAACATTATGATTATTATATTTATGCAGGTGCACCATGGCGTATGAATGTTGAAGCTGAAGCATCAGACTATGAATTAGTTGGTAAAAAGATTAAAGAATGGAGTCTTTGTTCTAATGGAAGAATTAGTGTTATTTATGCATATATGTTTTTATTTGAAGTATTTTTATCACCACAAGATTCAACATTAGATGTTAATTTAAAATATGTTGGTGATGAAGATGCATTATTAACAAGATTAAATGTATTACCATTATGTACATTATTAATTTGGGCATATAATTTTTCATTAAATGGACCTGAACAATTAATTTTAAAAGATCAACCAGATATTGAAATGACAAAAAATATTGTTTTAATTCCATTAGAGGATGGTTATACATATTTAAGAAGAATTAGACAAGAATTAACTAATATTTTAGGAGAATTTATTCATACATCTAATCCAAATGATGGATTCAAATTTCATAGAAAGATGTTAAAAGCTGCTTCAATATTACCATATATTAAAAATAAACATCATTTAGCTGGATTATGTAACATGGTTTCTAGTTCATTTACACATTGTTATTGGGAAGTAGGTGGTGAATTTTCTAGATTAGTTAAGAATTGTGAAAGAAGAAGTTTTGGTAGTGTAAAAGTTAGATGTGATGATATGTATAGATCACAAGAAAATGTTAAAGGTCGTCATTAATTATTAAACTAAATGATGGAAAGATTTTTATTTATATTTTTTTTTATGTCTTTATTATTATATGTGTTTTTGAAATGTTTTTTGTTTTTTAATTTTTTTTTCCATTTTGCTTTACACCTCAAAACCTTAAAAAGGAAAAAATGGGTGAGAAATTGGTTTTTTGAACAGTATTTAATTAAATTTTAAAGGTTTAAAATGTAGTTATTTTAATTGATAAGTATTGATAAAAAAAATTAAGTAGACTAAACAAATTGGTAGAAAATCACAATAAAGATTTATAGATTAAAATGGTACTCTACAAAACTTTACCAAAATGACTTAAAAAAAATTTTTTTAGCAATAAAAGAATCATTTAATTGAGATCTACTATCAACGAAAACTCCATGTTTAATTAAGGATTCAAATGATGATAGAAACACCTAAATTTTTTTAAAATAAAGAAAAAAAGGAATAAGAGAATTTTTGAAGTGACTAAAGATGTAATTAATTGGGAAAAAAATGATAAAAGAATATTTTAAATTTTAAACACCCATAAATATTAAAACTTTTAAAATACCAAAAATTAAATTAAAATAAATTATCAAAGAGACAAATGTTATAATTTTATAAAAAAAAAAAAAAAAATGGTACTAGATCTAACAATTAGTCTTATAATTGATTGCTGTTTCCCCTTCCCTCATTACAATCTACACCCTATATTTACAATTTTTTTAAGAAAGGTTGATATTAATGCTTTTATTTTTCGCAAAAGAATAGAATATACTTGTAAATACTAATTGAATTTAATCTCATTCCTTTTTTATATATAAATATTGTAACCTATATAAGAATTAGCTAAAAGATAGTTGAATTGATGATGATTAAAACTTGAAGGTGAAATAAAATTCAAAATTGCAAAATAAATTCAAAATGTAATTTGAATTATCATCACCGGTCATAAACACAAAACTTATTTGTCCCCCATATTTTTAATGTCTTTTTTTAATGTCTTTTTTTTAATAAAGTAGCTTAAGTATCAATTATTCATTGTAACACCCAAAAAAAAATGAACCTCATTTAAATCAAAATACTATTATCAAATCAAAAAAATAAAAAATTAAAAAATTTAATAAATTCAGGTACAAAAATAATTGCATTTAGTTACAGAAAAGACAAATAACAACAAATTTAATATATAAATTATTAGATTAAATTAAATTAAATTAAATTAGATTAAATTAAATTAAATTAAATTAAATTAAATTAAATTAGAAATTAGAAATTAGAAATTTAACCCCCTTTTTTTGAACTTCATCTTCTCTTATTGGTTCTATTGATAAAATCACCTTTTTATTGCTCGGAAATATCTTACTTAAAGTTTTATTATATACCTTCTTTACCAAAAAAAATTATTTATATTAAATATTGCTAATTGATTATAATAATGAAATTTTTGAATATAAAAAGGAATATAAAATCCTCTTTAATTTTTTTTTTTCATTTTTTCTTCTTTAATAATCTTTAATAATCTTTAAATTATAATCTTATAAATTCAATTTATTTTTATCAACTATTTTAAATACTTATCAATTATGAAATTCTCAATTACTTTATTAACTGCTTCATTAGCTTCAATTGTAACTGCTTCCCCATTAGCTAAAGCTCAAGCTTGGGCAAAAGCCAACCCTCAAGCTGCTGCTGCTGCTCAAGCTTATGCTGATGCCTATTCTGAAGCTATTGCCATTTCTCATCCAGACCCAGAAGCTTATGCTCTTGCTGCTTCAGCTGATGATTGTGCATCTGTTACTTGTCATGCCAATTGTGGTATGATGATTCTTGCTGCTCAATCTTGTTCAACAACTGGTTCAGTCAGTTCAGGTCCATATGATGATACTTGTTTATGTTCATCAGATTCTTCTTTTATGTCATATTATGACTCTTGTATGGATTGTGGTTGGACTTTATGGAAATATTATGGTGTTTACCTAACCTCTGCTTTAGAAGCTTGTTCCACTTTATCAACTGAACCAACTGGTACTTCAAGATGTTCAACTACTTTATCAAGTACTTATACTGCTGATGATGATATTAACTATACAACTTATATTTAAAAAAAAAAATTTATTTAATTGGATTTTATTAAATATTTAAATTATATAACATTTTAAATATATATAAGAGAAATTTTTTTCTTTTAAAATTATAATTTAATAGTAAATCAATCATAATTCAATATTATTCTACTATTAATATTTTTATTATTATTATTATTATTATTATTAATATCTTATTTATAATAAATCTTTCGGAGATAACAGTCACGTGACTGATTCGGTCTTAAAATTTTTTTTTTTTTTGTTGTTATTTTTTTTTAATCTCCGAATCTACTAATAATGGATATTAAAGTTTTTGTTATATAATTCTTTAAAATAAAAAAAGATCTCTATATATATGTATATATATATATAAAAAGGTTATAAAAGAAGAAGAAATTTTTTTCATAATTTAATAGGTTTTAAACCATTTTCTAATTCTTGTTCATAAGTTGGATAATTTAAATAACCAATTTCACCTGGTGTATAAAAAAATTCACGATGATATTTAATTAATGGATAACCATTTTTTAATCTTTTTGGTAAATCAGGATTAGAAATCCAAAATCTACCATAACAAATTAATGTATTATTATTTAATGCATCCCTTTCTGCAACTTCTGGATGAATAGTATAATTACCAGCTCTAATAACAATACCTTTCCAAATGTTATAAATAAAATCATTAGTAACTGGTGCTTCACCTTCACCTTCATTACTTGTAAAGTTTGTAACTCTTGGTTCAACAATATGAATATAAGCTAATCTATTACCATTTAAACCTCTTTTTTCTAATTCTGCAAAAACATATGAATATTGTGCAGTAATTAAAGGTTCTTTATAACCTGACATACCACCAAATTCACCAAATGGTGCAAATCTAATACCAACTTTATTTGAACCAATTGATTCAATAACTGCATCAATAACTTCTAATAAAAATCTTGCTCTATTTTCAATAGATCCACCATATTCATCAGTTCTTTTATTTGAAATTGGATCTAAAAATTGATTTAATAAATAAGAATTTGCTGAATGAATTTCAACACCATCAGCACCAGCTTTTAAAGAATTTTTTGCAGCTTTAACATAATCTTGAATATATTCTTTAATTTCTTCTTTAGTTAATGGTCTTAATTCATTATTTGATTCTTTAGCAGATATTTCTGAAGCTTCATCAGCATAAATGTTACTTGCACTAACAAATGGTAAATTATCTCTAGCTAAAACATTTGGCCATGATTGTCTACCAATTGCCCATAATTGTTGAAAAACAAATGATTTATTATTATGAATAGTTTTAAAAATTTTAGACCAATTTTCAATTTGTTTTTCATTATAAATACCTGGAGCAGAATCATAACCACCAGCTTTTTCAGATATAAATGTTGCTTCTGTTAAAATTAAAGTACCAGGATATTTAGATCTTTGATCATAATATGGTATCATTATATCAGTTGGAATATTTTTCATTTCATTTTTAAATCTTGTTAATGGAGCCATAACACATCTATGATTCAATTCAATACCATCACCAATAGTAACAGGTTTAAAAACAATGGTATCTTTTAATGGAACAGGATTAAAATCAGCATGTTTTAATATAAAATCTTCAGCTTTTGGAGCTGCAAATGGATTTAATGACATGTTGTTTTTTCTTTGTTTTTTTTTCTTTGTTTTAAAAAAAAAAATTAAATTATTAATATTTGAATCAATATTTAATCATTATAAAAACACAAGTAGATATAAACTAGCTTTTATATATTTAAAAATTTTTTTCTTTCTTAATAAAGTTTCAATAAATATTCAATAATTTGTAAGCAAAATCTGCAGTCTGAAGAAAAAAAAAAAAAAAAAAAAGGCCGATGCCAGTTGATTTTTTTTTTTTTTTTTTTTTTAAGCAAAGGCATTTTTATTTTAAAAAATTCAATTAAATTTTTTTTTGATTGAATTGAAAAATCAAATCAAATTCAATTCAATCTATATACTTGGATATTATAACAATTTTATTCTCGAGTAAATTATCATTTTAGTTACTTTAACTTCATAAATTCTTTGATTTTATATTTTTTACATTATTTAATTTTATTTTATTTTATTTTATTTAATACCGAAACGGTTTTATTTTTATTTAAAATTCTTGACATAAAATAAAAAAACAAAATAAAGAAAAAAAAATTCAATGTAAAATAAACTAATTTTAAATAGGATTACTAATACATATAAACAAATCAAAGGAGCAAATAACCCCTTTTTGGATTATATTTTATATTATTATATTATATTTTATATTATATAAGCTATAAGCTGGCTTTAATGTACATGTGTATTACTAATCAAGAAAAAGAAAAGACATCAAATCTTATTTTTGTTTTTTTAGTTTCATTTCTTTTATTTTCTAATGTTTCTTTCAATTCTTTTTTTAATTACTCATCTTTGATTTAAGACTACCCAAGAATTCACGATAACTTGATGATCTGTTAACTCTATCTTCAATTAATTGTGATGAAGCCCATAGACGTAAAGAACTAATTTCTCTAGCATTAGTAGCAGCTAATGGTTCTGTAGCTGATCCACCTCTAACAATGTATAGATTTTCATATATTGAAATATCATCACTTTCTCTAACTTTATTAATAACATTTCTAACTTTAATATTAAATTCTGAATCTAAAATTGGAACTTCAAATTTACCATTTGGTACTTGAAAAATATCATTAATACCAAAAACATCATTAACTAATTCTGGAACAGCTTCACCACCAATCCATAAAAATAATTCAGTTGTATTATTAATCAAATATAAACCATATCTTTCAAATTTTTCAGCTGTAGCATTAATTGGATCTGGTAAAATAATTTCACCAGTTTCTTCATTTGGTAAACCACATTCATCTGGCATATCATGTAATGAATAAACTGTTGGATAAATATATCTAATGAATTGTGGTAATGGTAATGATCCTAATAAGTTCAATGCATATGCTCTATGATCAGCTGGAACTTTACCACCTCTAAAAGCAATATGTTTAGTCATTGCATGTAATAATAAAGGTAACATCTTCAAATTAGTACTTAAAACTAATGATGAAGCACCACTTGTATTACCTGTTGATACTTCCTTCTTAAATACTGTCAATATTTCAGTTAATGATTTTTCTAAATAATCTCTAGCACTTGGTAATGATGATGATAATGTTTTTTCAATAGCTTTATGAGCAAAGAAATTAGTCATAGCTAATTGATCTGCTGATGCATAAACTTCTGATAAATTACTTGTTGTTGGAATAGCAACTGTTAAAACTCTAATTCTACGTTGACAATAGTTTGTAGTATGTAAAATAGCAGTTTGAAAATAGACAATTGGCTTATTAATATTTTCTTCAATTGAAACTTCAATACAATAACTTTGATCTCTTGGAAATGTTGGGAATGAACATAAATCTGATGATCTATTAAAGAAATTACCAAAGAATGCATTCATTCTTAATCCACTTGAACCTCTTGTTCTTAAAACAGCTTCTAATTGAATATCTTGTGAAATAGAATTTGTTAATTCTTTAGTGAATTTTGTAACATCTTCAGTACTAGCAGCACTCCATGCAGGATAATAATGTGTTTGACCAGCGGTATATCTTGGTAAGTTTGATAATGAAGCAACATCTTGATAAGCACTAGCAGTTAAGAAAAATTCAATAGTGACTTGTGATTTATTACAATCAACTGCAAATGATTTATAGAATGCAGAATTTGAAGTTAATAAAGCTGAAGCTTCTTTTGGTTTATCAGCAAAACTATCTTGATCTCTTAAAGTTAATTTACCTTCACCAATTGTTGGTAAGACAGAAGCAAATGAAACAATTTTACCACCATTTGAACTGATTAAATTATGAGCAGCTCTTAAAGCTGGACCAAGAGCTAATTCACTGTTTAAATTTGTTTCAAACATACTATTTAAATTAGTTAAGAATTTTTCAATATTCTTTCTTGAACTATTTAAATTGACTAATAATGAATCTGGACATGGAATAAATGGTTCATCTAAATCTGGAACAACCATAACAGTTGTTTCAGCATTTATATCATCATCCTCTGGAATTTTAAAGTAATGTAATGAAGAATCAACACACATAAAAGCTATTCTAGTCATACCACTCTTATTTGGAATACTATCTAAACCTTCTAATAAAGTAGTAGCAATTGTTGATAAAAGACCTGAACTAATTGAAGAAACAGTAACATCAATAACAAAGATATAAGTTAATGGTTGAGGAGCTCTAATAGTATATTCCTTTGGAGCAATGAAATCAACAACTGAATAATTCAAATCATTTCTTTCCATTCTATTAGATCTTAATTGAGTAGTTGGATTAAAATCAAAAGCAGCTGGAATATCATTTTGTAATGAACATAAATTACATCTCCATCTTCTACCACCTTCAGTGAATTGAACAAATGGATTGATATAATTACGACAACGACGACAACGTGTAACAATACAATCATCAACTAATGGAACTGGTTTAGTATCATCATGTAAAGAAGTATATGGTCTAATGACTAAAGCAAAAGGTAATTTTGATTTTTTTAACAAAGAATGGGTATTTGGAACAGCATTTAAAGTAGATCTAACATAATCTGGTGAACAATTAGAATCTGGATTACCATTAATAACTGCAGTTGGTGGAATAATTAAAGGAGGTGGTGGTAATGATAAATCACTAATTGAAGGAGGTAATTCATTTGAAATATCAACCTGATATAATTGATTTAATGGTATACCACTGTTTTGACCATATTGTTGTTGTTGTTGTTGTTGTTGTGGTTGATTTCCATAAGGTTGAGCACCATATTGTTGTTGTTGAGGATTTTGATATTGAGTACCCATTTGTTGTTGAGCTTGATTTGGATAACCATTATAACCATATCCTACACCAGCACCAGCGGCTGCAGGAATTGGTTGTTGTTGTTGAGGCATTGTTGGGATACCACCAATGTTAATGTTACTAACACCTTGAGCTAAACCATTAATATCTTGTTGTTGTTGTTGTTGTTGTTGTAATTGAGCTGGAGTAAAATAAGCAGTTGGAGCTGAACCTGCAGCAGCTAAATCAACACCACCAATTGGTTGACCAGGTTGTTGGAATTGCTGCTGAGCTGGTGGAACTTGAGCTTGTGCTGCTTGATATTGAGCAGTTGGATAATGACGTCTCTTGTGTCCTGACATGTTTACTTTATTTTTATAAATAAGGATTTAAAACTTTTGTTAATGATGCTGATGATGATAATTACAATAGTCTCTTTTATTCTATTATATACAATACAAAACTTTAATAATAAATCAGTTGGAGGGTTATTTACCTTTTTGATTTAAAGTTTCCAATGTTTATATTTTGATCTGGAAGTTGTTAAGTAAATAAAGGTACACAAACAATTGAAGGTATAGTTTAATGTGTCAATTGAACGAAACAAGAAAAGGTAAAGTTAATGAAATGGAGAATCCTTTTTTTTTTCCTCTTGATAGTTTCAATTTCTAAATCGTCTATGTCAATTGCCTTTGACTTTTTGAATTTGAATTTGAAATTGAAATGAATTGAATTGATTTAGGTGTTCAAAATCAAAATCAAAATCAAGAAAAAAAAAAAAAAAACGAATTTGTTTGATAAAAAAGTCGGAATTCAAAATTTACCCTGTTTGTGAGTTGCTATTGTAGAATTTTGTAGATTTGGGTGTATTTTAAAATAATTGATAAGTTTCAACTAGTTAGTAATCTATTTATAGGTATACAGAATACGATTGTGTACAATTTAAAGCTTTTATTACACTCAATTGTAGCAAGATCTGGACTTAATGTGATTCAAATTTCAGCCAGGGTAACCCTCGGAACTAACTCCATACTTTACTTATAAACAATAAAGAAGAACAAATCACTACTTTAATTATTAAACAACTTTTCTAAGAATTAGAAGGTTAAGAAGAGATTCATAATGTCTATCAAACTGTTCAACATCCAACACCAGGAGACAATTCATACTCCATTGCTTATAATCCATGGTCAATCATCATTAGCTGGAGATGGTATAATAACTGTTCAAAATAGAGGTAATGCTTATCCTCCTTTATCATTTGAAATAAATAAAGGATTTTTTAAAGCTGTTATTCATTTAGATCCTGGTGAAAACCCTTTAATATTAACCCATTATAAAGGATCAATTCATTCAAATGGTTATCCTGAATATGATATGAAATCAAATTTTAAACCACAAAGTATTTCATTAACAATTAATTATGTTCCATTATTACAGAATAAACCAATTCATCTTTGTCTTTTATTAGCTAAAGATTCTCCATGTCAATATGATACAACTACTGAAAAGAGAAATGAAGAAGGTATACCATCATTAGATTTAGCTATAAAAAAATTAAGAATTGGTGGTAGATTAATGCAAGCTTATACAAATGAACAAATGTTAAGAGCAGGTTTTGGTAATAGAACTTTTCAATTTGTTGAAGAATTTACAAAAGATACACAATTTGAACAAGAAAGAAATGAAAATTTAAGATTTAGAAATACTATTAAAATTCATATTTTAAGATCAAATAAAACTGTTAAAGAATTAAGAGATCCAAATTTAGCACAACAAAATAAAAATGGTTCAAATACTGGTGGATTATTTGGTATTGCAATGGATGCTTTAAGATCTTATGGTGGTCCTTTTTCAAATGAAAATACTTCAAAATCATTTGTTCAAGCAGCTGTTATGTTTATGGATACTCATTGGGATGGAAAATTAATTTTAACTCATGCAGCATTAGGTGGTGGTGATGATAAAATTAAATTAGCAATTTTTGGTTCTCATGGTATTTATTCATGGCCAACATCATTAGAAAGAGTTGCAATAAGTTTCCAAGATACAAGAAGATCAAATATAAGAGAAGTTGCTAATGATTGTAATGAATGTAGTTCATATTGGGAATGTTTAACAGTTACATTAGGTGCATTTATGCATGAAATTGGTCATTTATTAGGTTGTCCTCATCAAATCAATGGTGTTATGTTAAGAGATTATACAAGATTAAATAGATCTTTTATTTCAAAAGAAACATTTTGTTGTCGTACTAATAAAAATGGTATTTGCCCAATTAATCCAAATGATGAATGTACTTGGAATAGATTAGATTTATTAAATTTTTTATATCATCCATCATTTAAATTACCAAAAGATTATTTAGATCCAACATTTCATAAAGTTACAAATGGAATTAATGGTAAACCAAATTTATTACCAATTGGTAATAATCAAGGTTTAATTAAATCAGATTTAGGTATTTATTGTATTGAAATTAGACCAAAAGGTGATGATTTAGCACAAGGTTATATTGAATATTTACCAAAATCAATTGATATAAGTTCTAATAATAGAGGACCACCAAATGAAATTATTGTTAATCCACAATTATTTAGATCTTTATTAAATTTAAGAGGTAAACAAAATTGTCAAGATTATCAAATTAAAATTATTTCTGTTGATAGAAATGATTTAACAATTGATGATTTTGAAAAAAATATTAATGATAATTCAAGATTTATTAAATTATCAAATAATAAAATTGGTATTAAATCAACACATTTTGGTCAACCTAATAGAGGTCATGAATTACCAATTGAAATATTTGAACCTAATAAAGTTGTATCAATTCGTATTTATCATGGTGGTGCATTAGATGGATTTGAAATTTATTTAAGAAATGATGGGAAAATTAATGATAATAATAATTTAATACAAAATTCACCAATTTTACCAAATAGAGATTATAAAAATAAATTAGGTTCATTAATTTCAGGTGTTAAAAATATTGCAGTTGGACCATCATCATCACCAAATGGAACTAGTTATAGAGGTCCTGTAAAAAGTTTTGTCTTTGGTAATAGAACAAATACATATCATGATTTTGAATTATTACCAGGTGAAAAGATTGCAAGTTTTAATGTTAGATCTGGTGCTTGGATGGATGCATTACAAGTTGTTACTAATACAGGTAGAGTTAGTGAAATGTATGGTAATAAGACAGGTGGTGGTCCAGGTACACTATCCTGTCCTGAAGGGTATGAGATTGTCGGTGTCTATGGTAGTAAAGATCAATGGTTAACAGCTTTAGGAGTTATATATTCAACCATTTAAGAGATATAAAATAAATTGTTATTATTCTTATATTAGTTTGTAGGGAAATAAATTCACGTGACTTTTTATTTTTATTCATATCACGTGGCATAAATAAAAATCACGTGAATTTTTTTATTTTTTTTTTTTTTTCTTAAAAACTTAAAAAAAAAATTTAAAAAAAAAAAAAAAAAAAAAAAAAAAAAAAAAAAAAAAAAAAAAAAAAAAAAAAAAAAAAAAATAAAAAAAAAAAAAAAAAAAAAAAAAATCGAACCAAAAAAAAAAAATAAGTTAACCAAAAAATTCTTTTCGACAACAAAAAAAACTTTCCTTTTAACAACTCAACCAAAAACAAAATACCATACATCATGTTACGTTCCTTAGTTAACAGAAACCTATTGAGATCCACTGTCTCCAAGAGATTCGCCTCTACCTCAGCCTCAGCCCCAGTCACTTCAGCTCCAGCTGCTTTATCTAATGCTTCCATTGCTGAATTAGACAAGAGATGGGAATCTTTAGGTAAAGATGATCAACAAACTATTACTGATAAATTAGCTGCAAGACAAAAATTACCATGGAGTGAATTAACTCAAAACGAAAAGAAAGCTTTATGGTACATTTCATATGGTTCTTGGGGTCCACGTCGTCCAATTCATCCACCAGGAGAAGCTGGTAAAATTGCCATGAATGTTTTATTTGGTGCTATTGCTTCAATTTTAATCTTTTTAGGTATTAGAGCCTTATCTGGTCCACCACCAAAGACCATGAACAGAGAATGGCAAGAAGCCTCTGATGAATACTTGAAGTCCAAGAATGCTAA